>JAPTHA010000009.1:3770480-3786467 GCA_029814585.1 Gymnapogon annona
ACTACCCCTGGCCCCTTCCATCCCTCCCCGCCCCAGCTTTGAATTTACAGAATGAAATTAGACAATTGTAATTGACAGGAAAGCAAAGGAAACGCCCCATTTAACCAGCACTCATGCTGAATCAAATTACACACCCTCTGCGTCTGCCTTGGCCCCAGCCGGGGGATTTCAGAGAGGCTAGAGGAGGTGGGGGGGCAGGGATTAACGCTGTTGAATGATAGGGGAGGTAAGAAGGAGGGGGCAGTTTGGTGAGGGAAAAGGGAATCATGCTTTATTTTAAAAAATAATTATAAGGAGACAGAGATGAGACCTGGTGCATGTGTCATTTTCCTTATGGTTCGGGTGTTGACATGGTGGCGATGACGTGGTGGGAAGCACGGGGACCACCAGTGATTCAGCAGGCCCCCCTTTGTGTTGCACCAGAGGAACAATTCAACTCGGCTTCTGTCTCGAAATGGAATTAATTACAAAAAGCGACACAAAAGCCCGTTTTTTTTTTTTCTCTCCCCCTAACAGACCCACTCCGATGTACATGGAGCGCAAGGAACAGCGCTGCAGCCTATCGATGATCTAGAAACAAAAAGGCCGGTTTCTGTTTTACAGAAAAATTGCACAGGCCTGAGCTTTGGACGTGGAGTTTGGAGGCAGCCGTCCTTCCAAACAATGCTCTTTTGCATTTTTTTATTTTCTGCCTTAACGTTTTTTTTTTTATCAAAATATTGCCATTAAGTAAGCGTACAAGGTAGCAACGTTGGCCTTTTTTTATAGTAACGCCCCCCAAGATGAACTTATTTTTGGAGAGAAGAATGTGAATCAAAACAGTTCAGGTGGAGATTAGTGGGGGATTGAAGAAAATTAGGCTATTAAAACACTTAAAACAACAAAAAAAAAGAGTAAAGCACCTTATTATGAAACATTTGCGCATTTGATTCAAACCAAACCGACCACTGATGGTGAAATATATCAATTCTGAAAGACATGCACATAAGGATTCCCTATCATTTTTTTTTTTCGTCTAACAGTGGTTCTTGTTCTTAACGGTAGTACTAGTCGTGGTGATTTTTGGGGAGACCTCTCATCCATTCAGTCAATGCTCGTGACTCGTTTTGCACTGGTTCAATGAAGAGAGGGTGTTGTGTTTTGTTTGTTTTTTTTTAACTGAGATTCTCCCAGTTTAGGTGCTGTATAAGTTAATTACATGTATTGTACTTCACAGAGAGGACTCTGAGCATCTATGTAAATAAGTGTATCCGTTAACGAACAAACATCTAGACAGACAGAGGCTTAAAGTGAGGTTTCCCTTATTTTTCACCTGCTGAAAATGTCGATGTTGACATGTTTCGGCAGACGGAAATGCTTTGAATTTTAGGGAGAATAAATCTTTTATATATATGGGTCCCATCATCCTTTTTGACTCTAATAGTATATTAGATAGATCCATACATTTAAGAAATATTATTTAAACTGATTAACTTAGTATTTCATCCAAATATATAGATTAAAAAGTAATTAATCAGAAACTACTATAAACTGTAATAATAAATATCCTATATGAAGTTACTGATGTATAAATCCAATCCCAAATATGAATCACAAATTAATAGTATGTAACCTAACCCCTAATAAATCTGTTTCTATGTATATTAGGATCAAAAGCAATAATAGGACAATAAATGGAGCCGCCTGCTGAGTCACTTCTTAACATAATCATCTATTCACATACTGACCTTGATTATTAGGATAATACCACTGCATTTCAGTTTCACATCTGTTTAAAATTCATTGTGGATTCAAATGAAGCAGACATAATTAGTTTCGGGATAAGTAAATGTTTTTTCTTTCTTTTTTCTCTGGTCGGGATCTTAGTCATTTGCTTAATTTTTTATGTTGAATAGTAATCAGATAAACAGATTGAGTTAAGTATTCCTTCTGTGAGCTCAGAGGAAAATCTCCCTGCAATACCTGTACGAGGTCGACTGGTGCCTTTTTCAGGAGAGGCGTTAGTGGAGAATACATAGACAGCATTAAGAACAAGAAACAGGAAGAAGGCGTTGTAATGGGGGGGGGGGGGCGTCAAACCCACTTTAGTTCAGGGTCCACATTTAGCACACGGGGCCAAAATGTTCAAATAATAGGCTAATGACCTATGAATCATGACAACTCTGTTTAATTGCAATAAAAAACACATGAAAATGCAAATAACCTGAAAAAACAAACAATTAAGAAAAATAAGTGCAATGTTAACAATATCCTCAACTTATGTAAACATTGTTACACAAACACTTGGTAAAAGGCATGATGTTAAAATGTTTGGAATTTGGAATGAAACGATGGACAGTTCCTACAGTATTTAGTTTCAGCTTGTTGTTAACACAGATCAGAGATGATCTATATATAATATTGTTAATATGACACTTATTTCCTTTTTGTCCACATTTTATTGTTAAAAAGTTACTGTGCTATTTTCCTTTCCATCATATTGCTCTATATGAACTAAAGCGGTTTCAACGTCCTTTGCACTTTGCAAATTCACATCACAGACTCAATTAGAACCTTTGTGGGTCGGTTTTGGGCCGCAGGCTGCGTATTTGACCCCTGTGACATAGAACAATGTGCCATGAGGCACTATTACAAAAAATGTCAGTGCAGAGCAGTCCTCTACAGAACTTTTTGTTAGTTTCTAGAGCAGATTGAGTGTTTTGTCGAGGTCACGTGGTCATAACTTTACAATTATTCGCAGCTCTGCTCAATATTGTGCCAACTACTTTTCATTTGTATCGTTTTATTGCGGGGGGAAAAAAGGTCAAATGTAGCCAAAGAACAACATACGAGGAGCTAACGTAGAAGTGATTGAAGCATCAAAAGTGTCACCTAGAGTATATGAAGTCAGAAAGTATCTCATAGTTAATGTAGGAAACTCTGTTTGACCCACCTCGAATTGAAATCTGCAAAAAAAAAGTAGGCGCGTCATGTTTCCAATCCAACAGAGGCGCAGATAACCCCCTCCCAAAGAGACCAGCGCACTGCACGTCCAAGCAGTTACTCACACTTAGAGTTTATTGTCCTGGTTAAAAGCCTTTGACAAAAAAACAAACAAACAGTCAGAGGGAAAGTCTTACTGTTTCTAGTATTAAAAGGGCCCAGAAATCAAAGAAAGGGGACTGTTTTTCCCCCCTCTCCTTATTGCTAATTTGAAGCTAAAGCATTTCGAGCTGTTCTCCTTCTGTTTATCTGCATGCTATAGTACGGTAGGTTAAGTAAGATTTTATCAGAAATAACCGTAAGATCCCATAAAGAACTCAACAGCCTGATTAACCTGAAATGTATAAAAAAAAAAAGCTTTAAGACCTTTTAAAGTGAACATCAGTTTAAAAACATAATCATATATTTACCGTGTAGTAGTTTAACTAATTGATACATAAAGTTTAATTATGAGTAAGATTAATGCTAAGTTTCATTTTTCCAACTCACCCAATGTGAAACACTTTTTGTTTTTACAGTGTCAGTGGGAGCAGAAGGGAAGGGTTCGGACACTCAGTGACGTTGGACTCATTCATTTGTTGTTAGTATTATTTACAATATCGTATTAAACTTACTATTCTAGAAACGATAGAAACTGTCAATGTTTTTCTTCTCTTGGTATGAAAAAGGTCTGTATGCATTTATGTAGAATCCCTTTTAAGGAGTGATAGGAAATCCTTATTTTCAATGGATGCACTTAAGCAATTTTACCAACTTGTCAAAAATATTAAAAAAACAAAACAATATCACACGCATACACACACACATTGAGCAAGTTTGAATGTAAACAAAACAAAAAAAACAGAAACAGACCATTCAACTGAATGCACTCCTTTACACGTATAGTTTTGTTGATTTTTTTTTTTTCAAGTGAGCTTTAAGTTTTTATTCTGCAAAAGTATTTGTGACACGACTATATTTGAGTTCTTCCACATACATTTATATAAAGTACCTTAAAATGAATGAAAAAAAAACATATTACAGTTTCTCAAATCTATTTTGCTAACATGGGTTATTATTTCATAGAAAGCAGAGGAAAAAAAGTCAGTATCTGGATGTTATTTATGAAAACTTAAAAAAAAAAAATGAAGCAACATATTTATGAGTAACCTCAAGACAGTTTTGTTTTTTAATTAAAATGACAAGAAGTTAATATATTTCTAAACACAGGGAAGTCAGTTTCTAATAATAAGTAAAAAAAAAAAAAGTTTAGAAGTTTTATTTATGAAAGTTGCGGGGGTGCTTTTTGGAAACGAGGGGCCTCCCCACAGCTGAAATTTTAACTTCAGACATGCACTATTTCAACATCAGTGCATTCACAATGGAATAATTACAGAAAATAATATAATATTTTTTAGAATTTGGAGATATTTTAGTCACAGAGCATCAATTTTGTGCCTCAATTATATATTTTTCCTGCATCAGCAGTCTTTGTGCAGTGCTGCTTGCAGTAACCCCCCCCCCCCTCCTCTTTCTTCTTCAACTAACCCCATGTTACTGACTGAACACATTATTACTCATTTCCTCTGTAATCTAAACTTTACTTATCGAAAAACGTATAAAACGTGTGACGACTGCGGCGCGTGGGAGTGAATGAGGCAGCTGTGTGACCCTCGCGACAAGGGCGCACGTTCACTTGTACACACACTTTCATTCATACATTTAACCGGCGTCTACTACTCGATTCGACAAAGGTGCTACGGAGCGTAATCAGCTTAGAGGGGGGGGGAGGTTTAAACAGGCCAGATTCCCCCTAATGGGTTAAATTAGGCGAAGGCATCTCAAAGACGAGGAACACACTGTTGTAGTAGATCGATGTAACTAGTTACACACACACATATACACACATGACAGAAATCATTACCGTACTAGTTTGCATGTATGTTGTATGGTCACTTAGACGGGAGGAGCAGCGCAGGTGTAGTGTCGATGGACCCTCTTCCGGTGACGCCCGCCCACGTGCGCTGCTCCTCTGCTGTAGATTTTCATAGTTGGAGTCTCTTTGGAATCGAGAAAGTCAAGTTCTCGACCTAAAACTGAGGGCAAAAGAGACCGTTTCAATCCCCATATTTTGGTCCAATTTTTTTTTCTCCTCTCCGCCAGCGATGAAAGACTGTTTACACACGTGACCCCCCCCCCCCCTCCCCAGTCTACACAAATTGACTCAAAACTCGTAGTTTGAATCTAGGTCTAGGAACTAAATAGCACATTTTTCTGCTGCATTTAAGACGTAACATGGGAAAACAGCCACACAAAAAAAAACAAACAAAAAAAGCATGGGGATTGAAATGGGCAACTCGCCTCCCGGTGAAAACTCGCAAATCTCTTCCAAAGAGGCCAATACAAGTCTGACAGTTTGTCTTTTGGTAGCATTTTCCAATTTTTCCAGCACAGTAGAAGTGTTTCATACCGGTCTAATAGTGGTCGTAGTACATTAGTTTTTTGGGGCCAGCATCAACCTGGCGTCAGTTTCTGGTTTCTCTGTGAACAGTGAAAGGAGGGTTTGCTGAAAAAAAAAAAGGTGGCCCTCTGTGGCTGACCGTCACACTTTGATGGATGGAATAAAAATAAAAAAATTAAAAAAAAGAAGTCTTTGAACTCTGTTACAGTGTGCCACGCCCTGACGCGGCGTGTGATATTGCAGGTTTATTTCTTATAGCACATGTTTTTTTGTGAATTACATTTTTTGGAGACATTTTTATTATTATTATTATTATTGTATCTGCGCCATGTTAGTTCTGGTTCTTTGTTATTTTTCCAAGATTCAAGATGTATTGTAAATGTTTCTAATAAAAGAAAAACAAAATGATTTCCAATCTGAAAGCAGTTGTGTTTTTTTTTTAAGGGATTCTAATTGGGTCCCGTTTTGTTAAATGCTTAATAGACGCTGTTCAGAGGCTGTCGTTAAAATTTCCCCCGTGCAGATGAATAAAGTTCTATTATATTCAATGAAAATCAGTTAAATAAAATCAGGACTGGATCGAATATAAACCTGGCCTTCAGTTGAATTCACAACAGTGAAACTTTCAACATTTTTGTTGTTTAACACTTGTTTTTTTTCATCTGGTGGACTTTTGTATCTGCTTTATGACTTGATAAATGTAATATTTTCATATCGTTATTTGGTTCACTGTTTTATTATGAATTCTTTTTCACTTCGACCAGTGTTAGTTTAACCTTTGACCTACAGTATCAGCGTTAGATGTTTTTACCCCTTGTTACATTTAGCCCAAAGATGTCTTAAGTCAGTTCAGGTTCCGCCTTCAGCCCAGTATGAGCTCAACTGGGCCAGACCAGTACAATAATAACTGAAAAAAGTAACATATCACAAAAATGTTAACGTCTACAAACTTTCCTTAAAAATGTGAGTAACACAAGTGACCTGAAATGTCTTTAAAAAAAAAGAAAAAAAAGTTTATCAGTTTTCCACATGTGCATTACATCTTACAGATCAGTGAAATTCACATTTTTTTGTGAAAGGATCACTTGTAAATGCACAAATTTTTATGCAATTCTATTAAAGAGGAAAAACTGGACTTATAATAGGATGTTAGCATTTTCCTGCTCCCATCCTCTTTACATCATATCTGGATGATGCCTGTATGTGGAACCTGAATTAAGATGAGTATCTTCATTTTACAAATTCCATATCCTGCATTGGACCCTTTTATCTGACTGTTTTTTCACCTCAAAGCTGCATGTTTGACACGTGATTTGGACTTCAATGCTTTTTTTTACACATAGATCAGATTTATTGTTCGGTTTCACACAGTCCTTTACTGGCTTCACCCTGTGCATTAATACTCATTTGTGCGCCGTCATATATAGAAGTGAACAGTGGACACCAATGTGGGGTTTTACAGGTTCATTCAGAAATTGATCTACAAGTGGAACCATAGAATTTGTGAAGCGGATGATGAGTAAGTGAACATTTACTCCATCATGTGATAGTTCAGACAGGCCGCGATGTAAATAACCTGTATATGGATGACATGCTAAACAGCTTTGGACATTTAGTCCCACCCCTGTACTGGTTCACGAGTCTATACACATGTTCAACTACAACATGTGGATAATTTCATTCATTGTAGGTCGTTTAGTTTTTGTACCTTCACCATAGACTGTAATGTCCTCAGTTTATAAACCTTTTTGGTCAATTTTCCTTCAAAACAAATGCGCGTGGACTTGATATTTGTCCCCAGTCCCTCCCAGCTGCGCGCGCGCGCACACACACGCGCACACACACACGCACACGCACACACGCACACGCGCACACACACACACACACACACAGACCCCTGGTGGGGAGTCATTAGTTTAATATGTGAATTGCACAGAGATGTAAGAGGAGGCAGATTATAACAAATGAGATTTATTTATACATAAGCAGACCAAATATACACACATTAGAATAAATGGTTAAAAAGCCCTAACCTACACCACCCAGTTTAAGACCTGTGAAGTCAGCGTTGATGTGGAAACACATCCACAGATAAACACCATCTGTGTGCATAACCTTTGGATTTAATCAAGCCCCTCCTAACACTACCATCCATCTCCTTCCCCTCATCTATTAGACTATTAGATACTAACAAACCAAATCCTGGCTCCTGGATGCAATGCCCCCACCCCTCCCCACGCACACACAGGAAATAAAGACCAGTGAGAGTGAGGGCACACCTCAGGGAGATCCCACAAGGCCGAGCTCCTGTTCCAGTTACATACAGTGTAAGAGAGAGAGAGAGGGATAGAAAAGGAGTAGGTGAGCAGGCAGTGAAGGATTTCACTTACAGTAAAACAAGCCATCTCGGGCACATCAGAGACCACAGGAGCAGGGCAGGGCTGAGTGCCCTCACTGCCTCATCCCCTGAAACATTATCCATCTATCCATCCCAGACACCAGGCAGCAGCAGCACAGGCCGATCTATGCATTTACACCCATTCCCTGCTCCGTCCCCTCTACTGCAGCTTAAAGGGTCATCAGTGGACACTTATCCCACCAACGTGTGAGGTAGTTAACCCCCCCACAACAATGATGAAGCCCAGCTACCCAGTCTCATTTAGAGTTAGTACAGTGCAAAGCGAGCAGGAGCATGACTCATCTGGAGAGTACAAAGTGTGAGCAGAGTGGGAATGTCTTCCAAACAAAGATCAAAAGCAATCAGAAAAGAAATTACACCTCACTGTTGGAGGGGTGGGGGTGGGGGCAGATGGAACTCACACACGTTCTAACTCCAGCTTGTGCATTTTGGGGGTGGAGGGAGGGGGCCTTAAGGCTCCTGCTCCTCCATTACTGAGGTGCCCTTACAAACTCCACCTGAAGTGTCGGAGGTAGCTCCTCCTCCAAGTGTGGAAAACACAGTTAAATACACAAAGCCTTTTGTCAAATACAACCTCCATCAAACCATCAATAAATATCAGTACAGGACACAGTTTTTAAAGACTCAATATGGGGGTAAAAACAGGAGCGACAGAAGGTTTGCAGCCTGGTCTGAGTGTGAGTTTTTACTGCCTTATATCCTGGCAGCAGGAAACTGATGGAAAGCATTTATAGGCTTGTAAAAATAAGAGCTTTGAATAGGAGGATATTTTGTAAAGGCACAAACTGTGACGTCACAGAAGATCCGATCATATGTGTTCCATGATTCATTTATCCATTTTCATCACGTAGCTCTTGAATATTGACCGGTTGTACCGTAACACCTTGCTGCTGCTTTTCTTCTCATCGACACAACCTCATGTTTGTTCCCTGAACTTCCCTACTGTCCTGCCATTAAGCTGTAGAACTGTAAGCAGACGACAGACAGGTCCCCCTGATGTCAAAGCGTGGCCTGTTTGCCGTCTTGTGTCTCGTCTCTTCCTGCCCACCTGTCTGTCCCCCCTCGTCTATCTGGCTGTGGTGTCCAAAAGCCCCTGGAGGTGGAGGAGGATGACGGTTGGTGGTTGAAGGTCTCAGTTGCTCTGGCAGCAGAGCCCCTTCGTGGTTGAAGTCTGGGTGGGTTCCACTGTGATGGGCACCACGTTGGAGGCTGGAGCAAAGTCGGAGTCACTGCGTCCGGACATCTGCCTCTGGGACACGATGTTGTAGATGGCTGTGATGGACACACATAGGAAGGAGAGGTGAACAGGGATTTGAGTACTGTGGAGATGCCCTGCCCAATCAGGCGACAGCACAACACGTTATCATGCGTGCAGAACTGAACAACTGTTGTGTCCAAGCTCCTGGCAGCAGCCGGGGCACGGCCCAGGAATCTGTCCATCTTCCACTGGCATGGGGATGTCATGTGGCAGCTCATTTCAGACATTCCTTACAGCTACAGAGTGGAAACACCAGTGCACAAGGACCCGCAACGAGGAGACATCGAATAGGTGTCTGTTATTTATTGGCTCGTCTACTGATCAACAGCTGTGTGTATAAAATGACAGAAAAAGAGCACAAAAGAACCTCCTATATCTCAAGACTATGCACTTCAACTACCTTTAACCACTTGACGACTTCCACCACACACTCAAATACAAAGATTATACATCTTATACATCTATCTCTACAACTACATCTATATATCTGGTTTTATGTCTCTGAACATAAGACACTGAATCTTTAATTCTCATGTCACTGACTTCTTGCCTAAATATTATTTTTGAACTCGAGGCATTATAAGAAATTATGACTACATTTGGTCCAGATGAGAGTTGATCAGTGCCATGTCATCTCACTGACAGTAGGTGAAGTGTTTTCATTCGACTTTAAATTCTTTGGTAAATACATGACTTTATCCCAAACAGTCTGACCTCCTGTTGCAGATGGCAGTTTATCACTAAACTACAACCAGATGTGGAGCACAAACAGCCCTGAAAAAAATGCACAAGCTGTAACAAGATCCATTAGTGTTCATATGGTGAACATGCTGTGTGACCCAACAGCCCAACAGGATGACCCACTCTGACCTGTGTATCACTGTGACCGCCTGTGTTTGAGAGTAGACCAGAGTTCAGATCTCAACTAAACCTTGTTTTTCACGGAAACCACAGGTGCAGGGTTGAGAACTACAACTTCACAGCTTAACATCTCTAAACAAAGCACACTGAATCTTTAACCATTGGGTAATTATTGACAAATAGACTCATAATTTCTTGCCGTGACACCTGAAATGTTTACATGTTGACACGTTGACGTCTGTATCAATGCACGCGGCCTCTGCTAATGCGTGGCTGGCTTCTGCTGTTCTTCTCCCTTAATGAGCTAATTAGTGACGAGAGCTCGATTGGGGGCGATTGTTTTTCAAGTTTTTATGAATTACCATGAGATGTGGTGTGGGCAGAAGAGCTTGGGGATCTGAATGTGGAGAATAAGCAAAGACAAAGGCGAGCGCTGCCTGCTTGCGGACTGATGGCCCCTGGAGTGATTGAAGGGGAAGGACCACTTAACTGTTGGATTGTCCCTTCAGGCTCTCCAGAGGTTGACTCTGTCACTGGCAATTGCTTTTTTTCCCCTCCGCATTACCAAACCTCAACCTTCCATTTCACTCATTACAATGTTTACATGCTGCCTTCTGGGGAAACTGTTCACAGGTACTTAGTTAAGGAAGCCGATCTGTGAAACTATTCGAATATTTGTCATGTACCAGCAGATAAAGCCCTGTGGCCCCATGGAGCATCACTGTGTGAGGGCGGGACCAGACCACTGCGGTGGTAGTTGTTGTCTTCGTGGTGGCTGAATAACACAGAGGTCTTAGAGTGTGCCAGTTGTGTTTGTTGACCTTAAACTACATTCTGCTCGTGTCCTTGCCACTAACAGCCACAGACACATCACATGGGTTTTGCTGCCATCTAGTGACAGATGTTGGGTATAGTTAAACGCCTTCAGTTTAGATCAAAATTGAGATTTAACCTGTACAAGACATCGCCTAAACCAGGGGCTTCAAACATACAGCTTGTGTAGTACACAACTCTTAAACCTGCTCAACAACACCACCACTACAGCACTAACATATTTAATACAAAGTACACATTTGTGACAGAAGAGCATGTGTTGGAGCTGGACTGCGTTTTCACCTTTGTAACAAAGATGGGAAATTTGACATTGGCTTGAGAAATGACAAAAAGTGACAAATGAACATAACTTGAATTTATTTCTAAAACCTCATCTTGCCAATTTCTTCCTCAAAGATCTTTCATTATTGTGCCCCTGCCTCCATCACCATGATTGATGATGATACACCAACAGTAGGAAGATATGTAAAATGAAAAAAAAAAAATCATGGTATTTCAATTTCCTTTTCAACAAACTATATTTTTATTTTCCTGCGTAGAGAATTAGGAGGTGGCCGCTCCACTCGATGGTCCCTTCATGGAACACCCAGTTTTCTAGTTAGCATCACACTTCAGCTTTTCTGTGTTTTTCAACTGTAGTTGTGTTTGACTTTATTAGTGCTTTACTGGTGTTGAAAGGAGGGTTTTCACCCATTTCATTTGTGCCTAAGGCTTTACCACACCCATCCCTTTAACTCAGATGATAACATTATCAGGAAATCTGTGATCACAGAAACTTCGACAAACATTCCACAACTTGGTGTACTTTATCAAACCAGTCGTGTTCCCACAGTAAAACCACTTACCAAAACTGTCTTAACAGGACAATCGTCATTTTCTTCAATCATATAATCCAGCTCACAAAATCCTTAGTAAGGCCGTTGAAACCGTATATCACATGATCAGAAGCTCCAAAATTATTTGAGTTACAGTTCACAGCATAAGCACAAAAGTGGATCTCACCTTTGAGAATCGTATGGAAGGCCAGCTCCACATTGGATGAGTCTAACGCTGACGTCTCCAGGAAGGATAAGCCATGCTTCTCTGCAGAACACACACATTGAGGCACTTATTAGACACCAAGCGTAAACAAACACTGTTTGTCCATTCAAAGTGACAAGGCCAGGACATGCACGCTCCTCGACTCAAAGGCCCACAACATTTATGAGATTAAAACTAAGAACACAAAGATTAACTAACTTCTGCTGAAAGTTTTGGTGTTTGATAACAGTGAACCTGTGACAGTAGCGGGTTGAGTCAGCTGACTAATGTGACCCGTACTGTTTAGTTAAAACATTATTAAATAAACTGTACGAGTCATGACCCAATGAACATGTGGCCTTTGTCCGTCTTTTTTACACGACCACATGAAAATGTTCACATTTACAAACCATACTTTAACATAAATGTGAATAACCTGAACAAGAGAACTGACTGCAATTTTAATGATATTCTGCCTGTTAGTAAATGTGTGTATTTGTAGATCCACAGTGATCCGTACATTGTGATGTACATGTGTAGATGACCAACTGAGGCAGAATATTGATAAAACAGCAGTTACTTTTCTTAAGAAATTTCAGGTGGTTCACATTTATTAATGTTCGCAATATTTTAAAGGACAATTTGTAGTTTTAAACATTTTCATTGTGCAATTTATTTTTTTTGCCCTAAAATAACTGACCAAACGTGAAGGTGACATTATTTATAAGTTATATTATTTTACTGGTCCAGCTCACTTGAGTCCACGTGGGTCTGTATGTGGCCCTTGTACCAGGATGGTTTGACAGCCCTGGCATACATGTAAGTCAAATGGGTGGAACAGTGTTCTACTGAAACCTCATGGCAAGAAGGTTCTCAGTTTGACCTTTGAACCCCGCTGTCAGTGCTTGTCATTATTTTAAAACAGTTTGTAAATGACAGTACATAGAGTGTACTGGTCCCATCACACCCACCCCAGACCCAAAGAAAGAGGCCATTAATAGTCAAAGCACTACAGCTGTATCGAAATGAAAGGATAATAAAGCAGTTTTCTCCACAAATAAGTATCATTCCCATACACATGTACACAATACATACATGTCTATAATACAGAGCATTGATGGACAATACAGTTACTAGATATAACTACCGATCTAACAGCATGCATCTGACCCCTTAATGGGTATTATACATCCCAGCAGGAATGGCATACTAGACCATACAGAGATTAAATGTATTTAAAAAAAAAGCATGTGGATGGAGATGGAAAGACAACAGCGTTTAATGTAAGTGGAAATATTAAATTACACAACTGTGTGACTTAATGGCAGCTCTCACACCTGTGTGTTTTGAGGATATTGTATCTGACCACACGGCATCAAAATGGAAAACGATGCAGACATTTTTAAGGTATTATGTCATATTTAAATGTACAGAAATACTTATAGAAATATCAGATTTATTTTTCTCTTTATATTTACATTTCAAGTATGTCTTCTTCCCTGCACTTTGTTTTTACATGTTGCAGTTTCATTGTGGTGAGGTGAAAAGTCATCTTTTTGTAATATATATTGCAATGCATGCCTAATAAAAAGCTCTTACCTACCTTTCAATCTCCCAACAAAATAACTGTAACAGATCTATCAGTCAATTTTTAGTGTTAATGGTGCTTATGTATGAAGTAAATGAACACAAATGAAATCTAAAACCACTATTTATTTAACCACTGTAAATTTGAGTTGATTGTATTGAATTACGTATAACATACAGACACATTTGACCCACATTTGTGTGGTTTCTCTTGCATTATTTCATTAGTTTCTGTCAGAGATATTAATTGTTCTTGGGCTTACACATACACACATAAACTATCATTACTGATCTTGTAACTCAAGCTTCTTAAACTCAGTCCCTCCGAGTCTAAGTTTCACCCAGGCGATCAATAAGGGCTCATGAGAGGATACTACGGTGATACCTGCAAAGGCCTTGGCTTCGTCCGTAGGCACTGCCCTGAGGTGGCGTAGATCGCTCTTGTTGCCCACAAGCATGATGACTATGTTGCTGTCGGCATGGTCCTGCAGCTCTTTCAGCCAGCGCTCAGCATTTTCATAGGTCAGGTGTTTGGCAATGTCATAAACCAGGAGAGCTCCCACAGCGCCGCGATAGTACCTGGACAGGTGATGACAAAGGAAGAGCAGACGTTATAGCACAATACTTCTTAACTCATGTAATACCAGCGATGAGTTCTAAGAACTCAACGCATAGGAATTTCAAAACATTGAACATAGCATATGCTATAAAACCAGTGGTTCTCAACTGGTGGGTCACGGCCCAAAAAGGAGTGGGTCTTGGGGATATTCCATTTGTAACTGAGTGTACTTTTTAGGTTTGGTTAAAATGAACCTGATTTAGTGTTAAAGGGAATATTTCCCTCTGCAGCATGCTGTGCATTTTGGTCACTGGTGGAGAATCGCTGTTTTCGAAAGTTGAAGTCCTGCCATATACAGTATTTGTTCCAACTATTCACTGAACGAGACCATTTTTTTTTTTTTTTTTTTTTTGATGGACACAACTCCTCATCCGGGTTGACAGGTATCACGTGTGTAAAATGAACAGGCAGAACCAACACATGGCAGAACTTTTACTCTCTGGAGCTGGGCTTCTTCACCACTGATGTTGGTTCATCATCGTATTTGGTGATGATGGTGATATTCTATATTGTCTCAGGTTCAAAACACACCATGTTTCCAATAAATACAGTTGAGATTTCTTATTTTTTTTATCAGTTTGGGTCGCGGCTCATCATTAAGTTGTAAGAGTGGGTCCTGAAGCCCGAGCGGTTGAGAAATGCTGCTCTAAAACACACCAAGAATGATGTCAAATCTATGACTAGGTTTCTCAACTGATGGATCGGGACTAAAAAAGGTTCACAAAGTTGTTCCAAGTCAGTTGTGTGGTTTGTGGTGAAAACAAATGCTTCATAATGATGGCTTTTTTATTGCTTTAAATTCTATGTGATTTCAGACTTTTATTTTGACAGGTCTATCTAACTCTGCAGCGGTTGCCATGGCAAAGGAAACATTTGAAGACGTAGCATAAATGACCCAGAGTGTGTTTAAGATAAATTTACAAACACTGACAGTATCGTCAGTGTAGGGACAAATGTAAATAGGGAGTAAAACCTAGCTAGTCAGAACTCAGATGTCAGAACTCAAATATAAAGACCTGAAATATACTTTACAACCAAAACACACACCGTTTGTTTTACAATGGCTGCTAAAAACACACTTACATAGTTTGTGAGCAAATTCAGTCACGCAGTCGCAATATCACTCTATTTTAATATTAGAGTCAAAAGTGTCTAGCTTATTTTGTTATAATAACAGGTCACTCTGAGATCGAACCTGTCTGGAGTTTACAAGACTACTTTTAAACAAAATATTTATCTGATTTTAATTGTTTGGAAGTGATGGCAATGAGACATAACAGGACCAAAGTCCAGATCAGTTAAAAATTGCTGATCTTGGGGACAACACACACACACACACTTTATATAATAGACTGTTGATTTTATACACGCACACTACAAGGGAAAAGCTGACACTGGCTCCAAAATATGAGGAAGACTTTCTCTATTGGCATAGTGTGTTGTTTGAGAATGTACATTAACTGTGTTAGTCTTGACAATGTGATGATGACTCCAGGTGACTAAAAACCCACACAAACATCATGCATCTCTAATTCCTTTGTTCTCTTTTTCTGTAATTTAGATACATAGATAACTTTATTTATCCCCAAGGGGGGATTTCATTTAATGACCGACCTATTCTTTATATGGACTGTATACATCAGCTAATTAGCCAACTAATAACAAAAGTATTGTTTAAAGGGCCACAATTAAATAGTGTGACTTTTTTTGGTTGAAATTCCTTCAGTATATTAGAGTTTAAAGTTTAAATTAGTCATTTCTTCCTTTTGTTCACCTTCATTTTTTGTTCCTACCCGTTTGCAATAAAATCAATATCTATCCATCTATCTATCTATTATAATAATAAAGAAGTTTCAAAAGACTGTGGTGTTGATCATGATGTTCATTAGTTAGCACCTGGTACCCTCAGCCTTGTGTGAGCGCTCATCATTTATGCATAGAATGACACAAACATTTAACATCAGCAT
>JAPTHA010000009.1:3822115-3833233 GCA_029814585.1 Gymnapogon annona
TGGCCTAGATCCAAGTCCATATTTTAGTTCACCCCTAAACAGTTGAGTGGGCTGGAGTCAGGGGTCAGTGCATGCAGATTCAGTTGTTTCTCTTTAGAAAAGCCACTTCCACATTAATCTGGATTTAGACCAGTCTGTTAGAGTGCAGACACATTGTAGTTATGACAAACAGACTTTATTTTCAGTTCAAATATCAGTTCCTGGTTTCAGCTACAATGGTGATATAATTATTACTATGATTACAGTATCTGACACCTTACCATACAGTCCATAAGTATGAATTTGAGTTTGTCTTCATTAAAGGCTTGGTGTCCATTCTTGTCATAAGCTGCCCAGATGTTACTGGCGATGGCAGCTGTCACTCTCGCATCAGTGTCTCCGTAACCAGAGTACGCCAGGAGTGAGCCCTCATTATTCAGTAAACTGAGGAGGCAGAACAGTGGAGGTATTTACAGCTCATTCATTTGGGAAGTCACACAAAATGTACATGTGTTGTACCAACACATTACAAGCAGAGTTTTTATAAGCCTGAAATTTAACAAACTCATTCTACAAATTAACAGAGAACTTGGATGGGAAAACATCATGATGTTTTTCCTAATCATGCATCAGAAAAATTACGCTTATTGAAGATAACTTATTAATAATGAGGCAAACCATCACCTTATACCTGAGTAATCCCACATGTGATATTACCATACTGACACACGATACATCAGTGCATGGAGTCTATTTAAACAACTACTATTTATTTAGATGTGCTGCGGATGTATTTAGGGCTCAAAGTCCACAAGTAAACCACTGAAAATTATTATTTGACGAATATTCTGCTAGTAGCAAGTAACAAACTCTGACAAGGAAATGGGCTTGTCTTTGAAATTATAAATGACAAATTTATAACTATGTGGTCAATGTGTAAAATATACATTAAACATATAAGAGCTAATTTAGTTAGCAAAATACATCTAGAACAAGTGGACAAGAATGAAAGTGAGAGACTGAAAAGATGGAGAAAAGTGGGAGAAAACAGAAGTTCTGTTTGTACATGGTTTCACTTGTCTACATACAGTATATATATATAATGCATAAATACAGTAAATAAAAGTGACATAAAACCCAACATTTCCGCTTAGAGTTTCATGGAGTCTGTCATAGTTTTTCAAAGCTAACATGTACATCCTCTTTAAGACAACATACATGACACGAGGGTGCAGTGCTTACTAATACCCACGTTATTAGTCGTTCAATTCTCATTTTGTCTAATGTTTATAGTGTTAGCGTTAATTCTTGCTAGCAGCATGCTAGTAGCTAACAATACTCACAGTGTGCTCTGGACTCCGCTTGTGTTCGCTTGGCTGAGAACCTGCGTCAACGCTTTCGGTCGTAACATTTCTACGGACACTGTCTGTCTTCAATAATGCTTACAAACTCTACTTTCACTGTCTATGCAGCAGAGAAACAAATCTTTAAAGTGCAGGAAATACTCCACATTAAGACAGTCAGTCAGCTGACAGTCATGTTTTCTTCCTTTTCCGGTACGCCTCGAGGTGCATTGTGGGAAATGTAGAAATTTGGTGCGTCAGAACTCTTAATATATAATACGACCATTCGTTTGTTTTTTTATGCGACTAGGGTATCCAAATATGTTTTTAAAATTAATATTTACAAAAGATATGTTTGGGCAGATGACAACAGTTTTTTTTTTATTTAAGAGGCCAATCGTATTTTCTTTTTGACGGATGGCAGATTATTTTTCATTATTTTTTAACATTATTTATTATTTTTATTCAAGCACTAGTATTTTATTTGAGTTTGTCTTTTGAATATTATTATTATATTATTTTATTTTAATTTTTTTTGCTTTAATATTGTACTTTTCTGTGCGCAAGATTTAGCTAACAGCTTTAGGTTCTTTACAAATGATCAATTTTCATCTCCTTCCTGCCCAGTGAAAATGTACAAATGTGATTATGAATTACATTGTGATAAACTGAAGAATCATACCCATTCATTGTTTTTTCAAATTAAAACACCCATTTCATGAGCTAAATAAACTCTTTGAAAATCTTTTTGGATTTACTAGAAGATACAATCACAAAACTGAAAACAAGACTGATTTTGTGAGCACATGAAAAGGTGATTTTTTTTCAATAGAAATATGTAAATACCATAGAACAGTAACACTGCAAACATATGATGATCAGTTAAAGTTGTTCAAATGAGCTCAGGATTAAACACTTGCAACAGTAAAATTTAAACTACACATAAATGGAGGGACATCTAAAAAGACTATGTATATGTACTTGTAAAATACAAAATTGTATAATGATAATAATTGTACTGGCAGTATGAACAGTATGACTTATTGGTAATGCTTGTACATTAGTACACAACACACAAATATTTTCCATATGTAAGTGTCTATTATAATTTTAATCGATGGAAAGATCTAAATACTTACACCACATTTTTACGTGTGTAAGACAGAAATCAAATGCACATACTTTAAAATTCATCAAATTATATTAAACTGTCCACACCTTTGCCTAAAATGCTCTAACATTTGTAATAAGAGGTGCATGTGGTTGCAGTTTTTCTTTTTCCACCCTGCCTCTGGATGTGATAAGATTTTATTCGCAGTCTTTTGATAATCTCACTGATTCTGTGATAAAGCTGAAACAGTTTGGCCTCTGTTTGGGCAACTCATTGTCATTAGTTCTGTGGTGCTGGTGTGGCTCTGCACAGTTGAGATAATTCTGATTTTAGGTCAATAACACAATTAGGAACTAAAACTGAATCAGACCGGATTTGTTTTTCCATCGAGGGAACCCGCCTTCTCAAACACCCTGTAAACAAACACCACAATCTGGACAAATATTATTACAATGTATATTATTACACTCTGAAACACACCTTGTGTGATTTTCAAGGCCCACACCTGAAGTATCTGATAAACAAACCATATAAATGATGCTGATCTAATGTTGAGCCATCTTCTGACCACTGGACCGGCTCAGGTGGAAATCCTCCAGGATTTAAGGTATGGACGAAGACCTCTGTTTCTTTTTACCTACAGGCCGAACTGACATTTCACTGAAAGGTATCTTAAATATAGATCATTACCTATAAAGTTTTGATAAAATCTTTTTTTACCTCTTCTCATGAAATTGATGTGACAATGTGATTAATTCTTGACTCGGTATATGATCCTTACACCAGTTTTGTAGATTGTATAGGGCAGAACGAAAGCTGAAATTTGAAATGAAATACTTTGAGTTTATATGACATGAGATAAAGACTTGGACTCAACAAATAAATGCATAAAATTTCTTCAAAAATAGTTTCAACCAGTTCAATGTATTTGCCATATTTAAATAATTTCCTGATAAAATGAATAAAAAATCTAACAACTTTTACTTAATTATGAAAGAAATAGACACACATTAGGGATCATTTATGTCTAATTTCATTGATTTTTATTAAATGTATTAAATATTTCATATTGCAATTATATACTTTGGAAAAATGTGGGAATCCAGATAAGATATCTTGCTCGTGTTAAGTATTTAGGATGAATTAGCACACTGATGAGGTTATTGAACTTAATTTTTATTTATATTTAACAACATCTAATAATAATTGTTGACCAGACTCCAGGTTTAACAAAAATAAGGGCAGCACTGGTCATAGTCTTGGATGGCACGGACTCACATGACACAACGCAGTATTAAAATAATTAATTCAACTTGATTACACTGGCACTGTTAAATTATCTTTTTTTTTTTACTTCAGCGAGTTCTTTTTCAGTCTGATTTACTTTCAGGTTACAATGAATTAAACACTTGCGCGCAGGATCAAGTTTTAAATAAATAACATAACACCATAACACTGATGAAATGACTTGTATTATCTTATGAATGTCTATCATTTTTGTGTTTGTTGGAGTGATTAAAAAAAAATACGAGTAATTAACTTGGAAGATGGCTTCAATTTCCTGCTAAGACCAGTTTGTGCATAGATTGCATGTTTAGACAATGTTATAGTCCTTGAAAATGACAATACTCTCTAAAGTCCAAATGTATCTAAACTTAATCTAATATTATTTTATTTTATCTTGTATTAATAAACCATTAGAGCAACATTGTGATGACATATTTAAATATTTACTGTCTTTTTTTCTTTCTTTTTTGTTCTTCTGTTTTGAAGCGTCTGTCCTCACTGTGACTCCTCGTCCATCTTCCTGACTGAGGTGAGTCCCGGTTCCATTTAAACACACATAAACAGCACCTTCTGGTGGAATTTAACTGAATAGCATCGCAGACTCGTCAAGACGATGAAAATGTGTTTTAAGTATGTGTGACCATCTCTCAGTACATTTGAGCCCATGTACTATCGTTTCTTCAGGTTGTTCTTCCACTTCTGCAAAAATGGAGGCAGGACACAAAGGCCTTCTGTTCCACTTTATTCTGCTTTCCGTGAGGTAAGTTGAACTCTAAATCTTAAAGAAAATATTATTACCAGGTTATTCTGTTGTTATTCTACTGGTCCAGCCCACGTGTACTGGTCTACATATGGTCCCTGCTCACCCCTGACCCCTGTAACAGACTCCAATCTTTCCAACTGTTCTACATCCATAGCTCTCTGTGTCGTGGAGACGGCGCTTTCTTCAATGACAATAAAAACCTCATACTCCCGGGGTCTTACAACATCCCTTGGATGGCGGGCATTGAAGACTTCCGTGCCCTGTCCCTCATCACCATCCCCGGGACCCACAACAGCATGGCACTGTATGGTGGCCCAGAGGCTGAATGCCAGGCTCTGTCTTTGAAAGACCAGCTACGAGCTGGCGTTCGATTCCTGGATCTCAAAGTGTTCGGATTGGGCGACACTCTGTATGTCATGCATGGCATCATGTACCAGCACACACACTTCAAGGATGTTCTAGAAACCGTGCGATCTTTCCTGTCTGAGTTCAGGACTGAGGCTGTGCTGATCCGAGTGCAGCCTGAGTCTTTCGAGAAGAATACGGTCAATGAAATGGTGAGGAGTCTGATTAGCAATGATGACCATGTGTGGGTCACCTCAGGTATGCCCAACATGGGGCAGGTCAGGGGAAAAGTTGTGTTTTTGCAGAAAAGCACTTTCACCATCGGAATTCCTCTTATAGACACTGATGGGAAAAGCAACAGTAAAGTGACCGATGTCAAAGACAAAGACAAAAAAATCATACACCAGTTGAACCAAGCCACCGAAGCCTGTGGAGGCGACAACGCCGTCCTGACTTACTCTAGTGGAACTGGGTTCGGTACTTTCTGGGGTATGTTTTTGACTCCAAAAAGGGTGGCTGAGAAAGTTAACCCTTGGCTAAACCAGTACCTGAGGCAGTTTTACCCCAATCAGCCCAGACCCTGCTTTGGTATCATTGCTATGGACTTTCCTGGCATTGACCTTATTCAGACTGTTATCAAATTAAACTGGTGGTAAAGTTTAAGGAGAAAAAAAATACAGCAGAAGCAATTATAAAAAGTTTTTAAAAAACAAAGAAAAAAATAAACAGCAACAGGAATAATGGGTTTAATCTGATGCATTACTATTAAATCGTTCCCTTTTCTGTCATACAATCTTTGTTGACTGACATTGATAAAACTGAAAACTGATGTTGTTGTAAGAATTGCAGGAATTTCATATGTTCATATATTATCTATTCATATGCATATGTATACATATTCGTGCATGTGTGTAACAAGAGTATGTTAAGGGTTAAGGTTTTTGCTGGAGCCTCTGTGTGTGTGGCGTTCAGCCAAGTTGAGCTGGAGATGCACATCCTGTCCTTACTCAGGCCTTGGTCAGGCCCAGTCTGACCATGTGGACATGACGTATGACGCACGTGATCTGTATCTATAAAATATGTGGTGAACAAATAAACGATGAGAAGTCTCTGATCGCAAAGCAGCAGAATGGACCCATAGTTTTTCCATAACAATGTCAAATGTAAGACAGAAATAAAGTGCATTGTTACACCCATACTGATCTTGAATGTGTGATTCAATATATATTTATAACTGTGCTAAACCCATAAAGACACAGTGCTCCTTCTATTTGTCAGTTCCTAAACACATGTTTCTCTCTACTTAACTTTTCTTAAATGATTTGATGATCACCATTTATTCCAATATTTTGCCTTTTTTTGTAAAAATCGTGTATTTTGCTAAAGTCATTTATTGACCAAGCTGTTTATTACAAATCTCAAAGAAAAGATGAGGATCATTATATTCAAAATAGAAAATGGAAGAATCAGTCTAATCTGTTACTAATTGAACATGAACCCGGGATGTCCACTGTTATTGATCCAACTCCAGTGTTGTTGGAGAAAATGGTATTTCCACGTAACTACAGAGCCTCAGAACATCTTAATGGGTTATATCTGATGACCATGAAAAGATGAATAACTGTTGTATTGGTTAATTTGGTCAAATCAGATATTTAGATTGGGTTTAGTAAATGTAATTAACACAGTTGAATTGTCATTGTGCAATTTTAGGTCAATTCAATAATAGTATGTGTCACTTTTTGCACTATTATTATTATTTTTTTTTGGTGGTGGGGGGGGGGGGGGTGCTGAAACTCATTGAGCTACTGAGTTACTTTTATTTATGGTGGACACATATCTCCAAGATTTTCAGGGGAATGTTTGGACTGTATAAACAAGCTCAGAGACGTAAAATTGGCTGCGTATTACAGTTTTTTTTTTTCATGTCTTTTTACGTTGCTAAGGGGAGGTACTTCTGGGAACAGCCAGCTTCTTCCTTTACTCCCAAACAAAACAACTGCTCAGCCCGAGGCAAACCTGTGCATTACCAACTTCTCTTCAGTCATAATCAGGTAAGAAACATATGGAAATCTCAACTGAGTCCATATGTCATAGTTTGATGGTGCATACATGCTATTTATATAACTTCATAAATGTACTTATGCATTTGTGCAACTTGGTGGATTACTTTAACTGATATAAACTGACCAGACTAATCATGAGAGCAGTGTGGTGTGTAACTGCTAAAAATCAGGCCAGGTTTCCACCATGAAATACATGCATTACTGTAAAAGAGTATAGCTCTTATGTATTCAGTCCAACATGGGAGTAAATGGGTCACATGTCATGGGTGCTTTCAGTTCCACTTATTGTCACTGGAGTTTTCTGCTGAGTTTGAATTTCTGCTTTTGTCAAGTGATGACATGCAGCACTGACAGTCAACACTAACAGTGAGTTTTGAAAAAAAAGTCAAGCAAATTTTTCACATTTCAAAAAAGTGTTTTCTGACTGGAAAAACATTAGGAAAGAGCCTATACAAATATAGAAAGTTATTTTATAAATCTGATTAAAAATCACTTATCTACAAAAAAAACAAGTATCCCACATGTAGAGGAGATTAATGGAAGGCCTGTCAGATGACGCATCACATATTAAACAACAGTGGGAAATGGAGTTGAATACAATAATAGATGACGATTTGTGGGAGGACATATGCTCCAAATGTCATAGAGGGATTGGAAGCCAACACTGGAAAGAGTTTGATTGGAAAGTCAAAATAAGATTCTTCAAGACCCCACTGAAGACTTTCATGTTCAAATCCAGTCCTGATTATAAGTGCTGGAGAAACTGTCGAATGTAGGTGATCATACTCATATATTCTGGGATTGTCCAAAAATACAGGTATTTTGGAAAAACGTCAATGAAGAACTGGAAAAAATTCTGGGAAGAGACCTACCTATGGACCCTTTACTGTTTTTATTAGATGTACCCACTAACCACCTGTTTACTACAGAACAATGTTGTATGTTGCATATTTTATTGATGATTGCAAGAAAATTGATAACTATTAACTGGCTGAAGCCTGAACACCCTGTGATGACCCACTGGTTGCAGAAAGT
Organism: Gymnapogon annona; assembly: GCA_029814585.1. Classification (NCBI taxonomy): domain Eukaryota; kingdom Metazoa; phylum Chordata; class Actinopteri; order Kurtiformes; family Apogonidae; genus Gymnapogon; species Gymnapogon annona. Next base: position 3,830,045 of record JAPTHA010000009.1, read on the forward strand.
AAAACACGTTTATATGATGGAATACATGATTGCGCAGTTACAGCTAAAGGTGCCTGTCTTTTTGAAAAGATGGACTATAATTACTGAATACTTGGGTTAAGACTCTTATACCTCTGTTGTTAAAATTTTATTTAAAATACCTGTATAATGGTGGAAACTCATGTATATGCATTTTTTTTCTCTATGTGCACTGCCTTTAACTGGAGATCTACGTTCATAGTATGTGTGTTTTATCTCTACATTATTGTTTGTATAAGATGGATGAGGCCCAATCTCAAGATTTTTTATTTTATTTTTATTTTTTTTAAGTTCTATTTCTACACCTTTTCTTTATCTTATTCATTAATGGTTTTAAATACCTGTTATGGAAAAAAGTGGCAATAAAGTTAAAAAAAAAAGTGTTTTCTAACTTCTACCTTCACAGACAGTCAATTCAAAGGAACAACATCCTACTACAGGGTTTCCAAGACGCATAGTTGAGATCCAAATAGTTTGTGAGTTTATTTTACTGCGCCACCAAATGGCAGTAGGGTCCTTTTGTTCAACAACTACTGTATGTGATGAATTTTAATTCAATTACTCCATCAAAGCACAGGAGAAGAGCGATCTTTGGAAGAAGCTGTATTGAAAGCCGCCAAGGAGGGTAATTTGTGAAAGACATGACACGATTTAAATGCTGTAAAATATGTAAAAAGATTTTAAAAGAGAGACATGAACAACCCACCACTTGGTGGCAGTGGGACCAGTAGGGTCTTCATATGTTAAAGCCTGTTTGACCTTTATATCCCAGAAAAATGACTAAACTATAAACAAAAAATGAATCAAATCAGTGATGCACCTGACAGATGCCGGAACTGTGTGTATAAACCTAAAAAAATAAAAGCGAGGCCCCAAATTCAGACCAGGGTAAAAGCTCCATTTAGGGGAGGGGCCTGTTACTGCTTAACAACAGCGGAGTCCAGGATGAGTGAGTCTGGACTCGACTAACCCTGTACGTCTTCCTTCAGTCGGCAGGGGACTGTAGGATGTCTGTGACCATGGCAAAGGCAGACGGGGTTACCGTCTTCACCTTGACCTCTGACCCCAACAGCAATTGTCCTCCGCTGTGTCAGATGTTCAAGGGTCTCTGCTACAGCCCTGTGTGCTGCTCTGTGTCTCAGCCCCTGCGGAGGCTGCAGGGAACATCTCAGTCAGTCCTGGGGGTGAGTCACACCATCCCACTGCAACGATATAAACAACAACACGACACTTCACCTGTCAGTCATCAAGTGGATTATGATTAGAGTAGAATAGATTAGATTATATTGTTTTTGGATTGGACTGGATTAGATTAGAACACATTAGATTAAATTACATTGGTAGTGAAGTAGTGAAAAATACAGGCCATTGTACATTGATGAATACTATAGAAACAATAATACAGTAGTAGTAATTATAATAAACAACAATAAATAACTACTACTGTTATACATGCAGATACTGTATATATAATAATCATAATGATGTGACATGAGAACTAAATTACCAACAAGGGAAAACAACCATTTTCAACGCTCTGATACAGTGCATGTTCTTTTTGCAGACTTTGCAGATCATGGTTGGACTATTGAACATTGGTCTTGGAGCCGTTGCCTTCTACAGCAACGATTACTATTGGTGGCGTCCGGTGTTTCACTATTGGCTTGGAAGTTTGGTAAACAAGATGATGATGTTTTTTTTCATTCTGGTCTGTATTTATATTTGGATTTAAACGTGTCAAAGGCATTTTGTTTTTACCCCTCATATTGAAATCGTTTGGTCGTGTCTTTATCTGTCTGTTCATTCAATTACATAACAAAATGATCTAATAAAGACTTTGAGATATCCGTACCAAATTTTTACTGTGGCTACATTTTGACATGGAGCAGAAGCCTATTGAAAATGGATGACACTGACCCACATTTTCAAGATTAAATGTCATTCAACCATTTAATTGCATTATCTAAAGAGTGCATTAACATACCTGCACCAAATTTATACTGTTGCTTCACATGACCATGGAAAAGAAAAATATTGAAAATGGATGACCTTGACCTAGGTTTTTGAACCTCAAACATGACATGTCTTTTCAACCACAAAATTGCAAATATGTGGTTGAAAAGACAAAATTGCTTTACCTGAAGGATGCATTGACACATCTGCACCATTTTTACTCTATGGGTGCATCTTGACATGGAGCATAGGCCTGTTGAAAGTCATTCCATTCTACCTGAGGGGTTTTAGCATGCAGCATGTTATGTTTTGAAGTAGTAATCATTGAAATCTTTTTTCCAGTTTATTTTCTTTGGCATCATGTGCATTTTGTCAGAGAAGTTTCCCAGTCCATGTCTGGTGAGTGGTTCCGTTTTATAACAGGCTCATTTATACCATGGCCATAACCTGATGAACTATATAATTTATTTGTCTTTGTTATTGTTTTCCTTCCTACACCCAAAAAAGATCATTCTATACACACACAAGTATAACGAATACATATTGTATTTCTGTAGGTCCATGTCTGCTGGGTGGTCTTAATGTCTGTGATGGCTTTGTGCTTGTATTTCAGGTCATTGTCAATGTGATTGTGAACCTGATGGGAATAGGTTTTGCCATCACAGGCATTGTACGCTACAGCATTTTCCTGAGGATATCACGGTGGTATTATGACTCACTATGTGAGATGAGATCTCCCTGGGGATACAGGAGACATTATGAGACGATGACCAGTGCATCCCCTGAACTACAGATCATGATTAAGAAATGTGAGGAAGGCCGAGATCTGCTGATGGTAAGGAAAACAACACTCACCAATTCAAACTAGGTGTATGACTGATGGGTGAATTTTACATAATTCTACAACTTATTTTTTTACAATGAGTTACCCCAGTAACCACAAACCAATAAAAAAAATTAATGACTCGGTGTAAAACCACAAATGATGAAATGAATGAAAACGTCAATGTGCATAAAGGTTTTCAAGCTGACTCTGGTATTTGTGTTTGACCAGATGCTCATAAGAAGCATTCTTATTTTACTGATCATCCTGTCAGTTCTGGAGCTTTGCATCACTATCAGCTCTGTCGTCTTGGGCATCAAAGCTCTGAGAAAGAGAGGAAAAGAACATAACAAGGTAAAGTCTGTGTGTGTGTGTGTGTGTGTGTGTGTGTGTGT
>JAPTHA010000009.1:3834851-3849467 GCA_029814585.1 Gymnapogon annona
TCTTCCTTTATCAGAATTTGTAATTTCTTTGCAAATATTTTTTATTAAAAATGTGAAAGCTCGTCAGATATCAGCTGCAGAAATGTCGTAAACATTTTTTTTAAATGATCTGCTCAACAATGAATCCTTCGTGGTTTTCTTCCAATTTTAAAAGTTATTCTGACCACTCGAATATCACATCTTTTCCTATAGTTCTCCAATGGAAAGTATCAACTGAGGAGGGTGTTCAATTTGCAATACTTGAGTTTAGACTAAATAATTCCCATAACACTTGACTGCAGCACCGGTCCATTTTATCTACAATATTTCGATAGTTGTTGCACTTCCACTGCGTTTCTGTTAATAATATTCGACACAATCAAACATAAATGACCGTGTCTACAATTTAACAGAGGAGTTAAATGATCTTGAAACAGAAATCTATCGGATGTATCAATATTCCAGTCGCCTCTCCATCGATCACTAACAGAATAACACACGATCATGTCTGAGGCTTTAAAGTCACAGGCAACAAAGGGTTAAGGTTTATTTTAATAAGGAGGGGAGGACTCTTATGCTTCCTGATCGTCCATTTTGTAAATAAAGAAATGCGCAACGGAAGGACTTGAAAGGTAAATGAATTATATCCACATTATTATAAACCCCAGTAGACCCCAGTATTAATGTAAGAGGGTTTCTTCTCTTACTGGAGTTAAGAGTTTTTTTTTCCACATTTGTACATGTTCGCACGACTTTAGAAAACTTATTCCACGTCGTTTTTAGATTAGAATAGATAAAACTGTATTCATGTTTTTTGGATCATAGATGTTTTTCTTGCACTTTTACACCTCCACCCCTAATTAACTCACTTTAAAACACGACTTTGCGTGATGAACAGCAACAGTTCCCACCGCGACGGTCCAGTCACAGATATTAGGCACCACCTCTTTGAACCCTGACGACGTGAACGGGAGATGGAATGTCTGTGTGGAAATTCTCAATCGTCCAGGTCGAAGGTATCTATCTGTATGGCATCTCAGGGCTCTTCTGACTATAGTTTACTCTGATGTCACAGACTATAGTCAGACGAGTCCTGCATGAACTGATGGAGCCACTCGGATAAAGGGTGAAACGACTTCAAGACCATATTCACAGAACAAAATATATTTACAAAAACAAAACAAAACTCTGTGAAGCCCTTTGAGACAACCAGTTGTGATATAGGGCTCTACAAATAAAAGCGAATTAGAATTAGATGACCAAACTCAGGCCAGTTGATGTGATTCAGTTGCCTAGAGATGGAGATGGAATCGTCAACAACAGTTCCATCAGTCTGTATTATGATGTCACATGATCACATTCTAGTTTTGTGTAAAATGCGTCAGCAGCTGAAGACGGTTTGAGCACACTACTAAAAATCGCTAGGATTCGTGAATATTCGTGATAAACATTCGCTTCAAACGTTAAATTATACATCAATGTAAGATATATGCCACTAAAAATATCCTGGATCTATTTTTGACGTAAGAACTCTTGATTTGTTTGTTCTGTTTTTCAATTAAATATACCCAATAGGTCATGGTGAACATTTCTGAGGAGCGAGACCACCTTCTGTGTGATTTAGCTATGAATATGCTGTACTGAAAAATTTAGCATAGTAATAAAGAGTTAATATGTCAATATTCATCAACAGCATTTTGTCTGTGTCATTTACAATGGCATAATTTAGAATTTGGAGTGATAGCAACATGTGATAATGTACATTCCATCAAATATCAGTCATTATAAATTATTCTATTTGATTGGATGATTGAACATAAAAGTAAAGATTAAATTTGTTAAAAGTTAACATGGTAACTTATCACAAATTCAGTAAACATGGTAACATGGTAAACATGGTAACTTATCACACATTCAGTAAAGGGAAGAGAAAACACTGCCTCCCAAATGCTTACGAAAGATAATGATCAGGAATACTAACGACTCAGGATGTGCTGGAAAACACCCCAGCAACAAACATATTATAACTACACATCAACAACTGTATATTTGGTGCAAACAGAACACAAACTTTTTGTGGCAAGTCTTTGTGACTTTTCCCAATTCAATTCAACTTTATTGTCAATGCTGCAGTATGTACAGGACATGCTCAGAATTGAAACTGCATTTCTCTTGGCTCTCAGTGCAACAGTGAACAGGATAATAAATATATCAGAATAAAGAAATCAAATATGTTAAAAAATAAAGAAGTATCAAAAGTAAACTAAACATGTGTACAAAAAGGAATAATAAAAAGGAAAGAAAACACTGCTTCTGAAATGATCAAAAATGTTCTTGACTCGTTTCCAGGAGTTGACAGGATGTCTGTGACTGTGGCGAAGGAAGAGGGGGTCACTGTCTTCACCTTGACCTCTGACCCCAACAGTGCTTGTCCTCCGCTGTGTCAGATCCTCAAGGGTCTCTGCTACAGCCCTGTGTGCTGCTCTGTGTCTCAGACCCTGCGGGGGCTCCAGGGATCGTGTCAGTCAGTCCTGGGGGTGAGTCACACACTACAAATGTTTACTCCACGTTAGTTGCAGTTGAAATTCCTTTTGCCTTCTGCCGTCTGTCTCTTGCAGACTCTGCACATTATCATTGGGTTGCTGAACGTTGCTCTTGGCGCCATCTTGGCCAACGCCAGAGGCTACTGGGAAGATCTGGCTTTTCCCTATTGGCTCGGAGCATTGGTAATTAACTGATACTGTATTGTATTTCAATTTGTGAACATGAACTAAAAAAGGTTTTTACATTTTTGTTGTTGTTTTAAACAATTTTTTCTAGTTCGTTTTCTTTGGCATCGTGTGCATTTTATCAGAGAGATTTCCCAGTCTGGCTCTGGTGAGTGCTTCAGCTTTACTATCAGTCTCATTCTCTCTCTCTCTCTCTCTGTCATTTTTACTGGTATATAGGATGGTTCTCATGCTTAACATATCAGTGCATTCATAGTTTTTTTCACATTTGCAGATTATCCACTGAAGATGCTTATTCCATGTTAAATACATCCTGACCATTACAAATAACAAGGCACTTCTCATCCTCTTATTTGTTTGGCGGGAATTGGTATAAATTAAAATCAGTGGTCAGTGATCTCCACTGGAAAAAATACAAATAAATTATATTGGAAAGAAAGAGTCCATGGGACTCTTGCACACGTCTTTATTTGGAAAGTTGGAGATAAAGTTGAACTCTTATCTGTCTATTTATCAACCTCTCTGTCATGTCCGTCTGTCTGTCTGTCTAGTCTTGTCTTATCTGTTTATTTAGTTTGTCCATCCATCTGTCCGTCTATATAGTGTTTTCTGGTGGCTGTGTGTTTGCTTCCCTCTTGTTTAATGGGGTATATATTATGTATATATATTTCAGGTCATCACCAACGTGATTCTGAACTTGGCTGGAGTTGGTTTTGCCATTGCAGCCCTCATACTTTATGGAATAACTCTGGCCAATGTGCCGTGGTGGTGGACGTGGTGGGGATGTCGACCTCCGGTCTATGAGTATTGGTACGGCAGCGATGACACACCACTGTCATCTGTATCCCCGGAGCAGTTGATCATGATTGAGAAATGTGAGGAGGGTAGAAAACTGGCTATGGTAGGTCACCAAAACCTCACAAGCAAAAAAAACAAACTAACAAAAAAACCCAACGATCGCTGAAAACTTTAATAAATTTAGCTTTTTGTTTTTTTTCTGTTTCACTCTTATGAAGGTGTATGTTTGTGATTTGATACAAATGTTATTGGCATTATTACTCTGTCCAAAAACAGTTGAGGGACATCTGTAAACAAGGGCCATAAATGATGGATTAGATGAACACGTAGACGTCTATGAGAACACTGACTGTCCTTGTGTTGGACCAGATGATGGTGAGAAGCGTTGATGCTGCCCTCATCGTCCTGTCAGTCATGGAGCTCTGTGTCAGCATCAGCGCAGCTGTATTAGGAATCAAAGCCCTGAGGAAGAGAGGAAAGGGAGAAAGCAAGGTAAGTTACTTAACATGTTTAATTTAATCTGAATTAGTGACTGTTCCTTCCAGAAATGTTCAACCTATAAGGAGACAAGTACATCTGAAATGTTGGCCTTTGTTTTTAGTTTCCATTCTGTACTAATGAATGTGTTTTTCTTTAAGGACACTGAAGACCCAGATAAATACAAAGCACCGCAGGACAGCGCCACATATCCTATCATCTAAAACAAAACCTGTTGTAACTCTGCAATGGTTATGTTTGTCTGCTTGTTTGTCAGCAACATAATGTAAAAAATTCTGGATGGATTTGAATGAAAATTTCATTAAAGGCCCAAAATGGGATCAGGAACAAGTGACTAGATTTTGGGGCTAATCCAGATCATTGTTTGGATCCAGGATTGTTTATTATTGAGAGATTGAGCTGGAAGCTGGAACCTTGGCGGAGCTCTGCAATTTTTTATAGCCTTTATATGTTCATAAAAGCTCAGTTTAAATGTCTTTTATTATATAAGTAAAACTGAGGAAAAAACTGAGGAAAAAGTGACTTTTTAAACCCAGTGTCATTGATTCAACTCCATCGGTTTTCTGGTGGACGATGACGGTGGTTCTGTGGTAACTATGGAGCCTCTTAATGTCCAAATGGGTCAAATCTGATGGACATGGAAAGATGAACACATTCACACCTCCGTCTCTCAGCTCCAGACGACACATCCACAGTTCCCTCATTATCATCTCTGGGACTTCAATCATGCACACTGTCTATGTTGTACAAGAATTCAACTGTTGTATATCTATCTACTCTGTTTTTCTATCTTTGTATTCTGCTGCTGTAATTTGTAATTTCCCCTTGTGGCACACTAAAGGCATCTAATATAATGAATAAATGTATTTACACAAATCACTCACATGTATAGATAGAATTAGTAGGTCAGCAGACATTAAACATTTTACATCAGTAGACTGTTTTGGTTGACTTCAGATGTATGGGTCTTTAAGGGTTTAAGAAAAAAACCTTTGTGAGCTCAAAGTATGTAGTTAATGTAGCTTTAACATGTATTTCACAGTGATAATAAAGAGCTATAACCCTGTGTATCTGTGCTCTATACACAATTTAGGCAGAATTCTGGGTCTATAACCACGACTTCATTTAACATTTGTTTCTGTGCCTTTATATAAAGGCACAAAATTTGCAAAAACCTGTAGTGTACAAATTTGCATGACTTGTATATATCTATATGCTTTGGAATTGGTCTTCCAGTTATCAGTGGTTTCTTATTTGTAATGTTTCCATCGATTAAAAGTAAGCAAAACCTTGTGCCTTAAATTCATTTTTGTTTTATTTTGACTTTTCATGTCAGAGGGAAAGATTGCACTTTGAAAGGAAGCATTGAGCACAATATATATTTTGGTATGATAAATCTTAAGTAATGTGTCTTCAGGTCTGTTACTTGTACATTTTTCTGCACTTTTGTAATTCTTATACTTGAGTTCCTCTGAAATAAATATCATTCACTTGCTAATGCTAGGAACATTACTCACCAAATCTATTGACAGTGTCATTGAATATTTACTTCGTTTTGTTTATGCACAGGCTCAATCCAAATCATAAGGGCCTCCATTTAAACTGGCATTTAATCAGACTGATATAGAACTGTGATTTTGTTAATTGTAAATCATTTTGGTTTGAAGAGAAACACAAAAGTGAAGTTTTATTTATTTATTTATTTTACCACAAACACATAATAAAACAATACTTTGTATACTGGTCTGTGTTTGGGCCCTGAACAGAAAAGGAGCTCAGAAACATTGACTTAATAAACTCTATTCAGTATAATTGGCGCTGTTTGCCAATAAACAGCCAAATGGTTCAAATGCGGACCATTTTGGAACTTTTGGTGGAGTGGTATTGGGCCACAGGCCGCATCCCCGTTCTAAAGGAAAATGGGTTGATCAAATGGTTATTAAGAGTTTTTTTAAGAGTAGTTATTTCCAAAAAAGTACATGCAGTGCTAGACAAAAACAGTAGGTGGCGCCCACAAACAAAGTACTATAGAAGAGGAGGAGAATGAGGAAGTCGATATCGGATGTTTCCTCTTCTCTAACAGTCCAAGTCAAAATCTGCGCAACACAAGTCTGTTAAAGGTGAGTGCTTGATTTATAGAAACATTTTCCTTCGGGTCACGGATGACTTGAATGATTCATTCAGTAGGATTGCGTCTCTATGTCATTTACCGAAATATACTGAATTTTAACACTTATTAGAAATGGGTACAGACCATAACTCACAAACAGTCGACAGCTGGGTATGTTATTATGAAAGAAAAGGGCGTTTATGGTTCGAAAAAATACGTATTTCTATGAAGGGAGTGTGTTTGTTTCGGTACCGAACATGTTTCATATGAGAAACGGTTGAGTGCTGCCTCAGAGCTAAACGTCACAAACACAGCTGACACCATACAGATTTTAAAGTGTACACACGAGGTGACGTACATATTCATCACCCCTCTGTTTAGGACCACACCATGTCCCCGTATCCCCCTGCAGGAAGCGTCCTGGACCCTTTTGTGGTCCTTAGAGACTTTATTAGTTCCTACATTCTTTAGTTCCTTAAAATCTCCTAATACTCTCTTCTTCCGTGATTCGCTTGTTGTGTTGGATTACCGTGAACCCGACCTCGGTTCTCTTACGCTGCGTCACGGTTGGATACGCCCTCTGCGCTGTTCCCGTTTTCCTGAAGTCTTTCTTTTATTTACAGCTCCCAGTAAAAACAAGCGTTTCGCCCGGAGTGGGCGTGGTTTACGGGAAAGTCCTTGTGTGCGTTCCCGGAAGCGCCCTGTCCGCTCTCGTGGACCGCGGAGCTCACGCTTGTTGTTTGCTGATGGGGAGCAGCTGGTCGGGGCAGCCTGGAGGAACCCGACCAAGCCATTCGAACATTTAATCGAACCAGTCGTATCTAGAATTCCTTTTTAGCATGTGTACTTGTCAGAATTGTATTCTAACTACTCATATTAATTAAAGATATCCACTTTGACATTGTTACTAGTAGAAATTGAATACAAAGCTTTATTTCTCCCGGTCAAACTTAAATTTAAAATATTATATTCATATTAACACTAATATTATTAAAGTTAAAGTATTTAAAATTAAAGTTAAAGTGGATATATTTAATTGATTAAAATATTAATTACGGATATCCACTTTTACATTGTTACTAGTAGAAATGGAATATAAAGCTTTATTTCTCCCGGTCAAAATTTAATTTTAAATGTTGTATTCATATTAACATTAATATTATTAATTAAAGTTAAAGTATTTAAAATCAAAGTTAAAGTGGATATCTTTAATTTATTCAAATACTAATTACAGATATCCACTTTTACAATGTCACTAGTAGAAATTGAATACTAAAGCTTGTTTCTCCCGGTTAAAATTAAATAAAAAAATAATATATTCATGTTAATTAAAAAAAAGTTATTTAAATGTCACAATCCCGCTGCCTCTCAGTCGGTCAGCAGCCTGCGATCCCAACCTGTCGCCTATCAACCCCCAACTGTCAGTTAAACCAACGTCCTGTTTCCCCCGTCACCTGCTTCCGCCGTAACTGTTATGAATCCGATCAGGTCGTTAAAGTAATCACCGGGACGACGGCCGTCAACATTGAGGGCTATAAGGGGTATAATGGATTTCAGCAATAGAACACGTCTTTGTACATACTTCTTTGAACATTTCAGATATCTATCCCAGTCAGCAGATATCAACAATACGATATCTGAAATTAAATTTTTACTAGTCATAATACAAATTGTGGATATGGTCATATACTAGTAGTCACTATGTATTTTGGATATTAAATTTCTTGCCAGACATCAGTCAACGTTACCTGTCTACCTTTCTCAAATAGACGTCATTGGCAGGCAATGAGTTAAAAATTACATTCTTTTATTATTTTTTGCAGTGGATGAACCTTCAAACATCAGTCAGCTGGTGAATGCATGTTTTCAAGGATTTCGTTTTCCTCTCCCTGCTTTGTGGAAACTATATTTCACAGATGTGTTAAATAAAAGTTTAAGGGCATCTTGCTGAGATTAGAGCATAAATTATTTTGATTGTGTTGTGAAATTTCCCCTCTGGGGACTAATAAAGGCATATTCAATTCAATTTCCCCTCTCAAAGGCTACATATACACATTACTGTGTAAACATGCAGGTTGACATCACAAAACATAAAAGAGCTGTTGTAATTTTGAGAGTAGATAGACAGCCTTCTATAAGATCAGGCAGTGTCCATGTTGGTTTTTATGTAAATTTTCTTTTTGAACGTAAGCTACAGTTATTATCTCTTTAGTGTACAGTAGCCTGCTTTGTACAGAAGCAGCCTATGAGAATGTGCAGCATTGTAAGAGATGGGTGTGACATAGAGCCCGCCTTCAGGTGGAATAAGTCCCCTTTATTTACACTGCACAAGCCTTGACTGACAGACACACGAGACGTAGGCACTGAAGGTGGGGCCTCCTCCTACTATAAGATCCTGACAGAACATAACTATTTCAGTCCTTTTTTTAATATTTTTTTACCACTTCAGTCAAAGGGTTGTTACTTTGGAGAGAAGACAAATTTATTCCTCTTCTCGAGGTGGCAAGAAAACAGGAACAAAGTTTGTTGTGCTTAAGTCATTTCACACTTCAGGAGACAGTCAAGCGCTGAACTCAGCATTCTTGTTGTATTTGTATTTTATTTTTAATTAACGTAAACCAGATTAACTGTAACTAAAGTATCAAGTAAAATGGAGGTAACTTTAGCTTTTAATCAGAAATGATGGAGAACATCCACTCCTGTAAACTATTGAAAAAAAATCATATGTATTTTCTATGTGTTTGTAGTTACCAACGTTTATCAATCCTCTTTTTCCATCAGTCTCTTGGAGTTGACAGGATGTCTGTGACCATGGCGAAAGCCGACGGGGTCACCGTCTTCACCTTGACCTCTGACCCAAACAGCAGTTGTCCTCCGCTGTGTCAGATCCTCAAGGGTCTCTGCTACAGCCCTGTGTGCTGCTCGGTGTCTCAGCCCCTGCGGAGGCTCCAGGGAACGTCTCAGTCAGTCCTGGGGGTGAGTAACACACTACAGATACACAAAACATGAGTGAAAGTAGTATAGAATGATAACATATATGTGTGTGTTCGAGAAACCTTCTTACAATTTCATAATTGTTTTACAAAAGCCACTGAATACACAAATCTGTGGCAATTATTCCAAAGTGAAAAGTAGATTTGTTATTCCTTTTTCCTCAATGAATCCACCTCTATATGGACTCCATTAGTTCCATCCAGACAGTACTGGGTCTGTTTCCATGTCTGTGTCATAGACTCATCAGTGGTGTCAATGACATCACTGATCTTTTACTTCAGATCCTTGATGTTCCGTGTCTTTGTTCCATACATGATATCTTTAACAAAACCTCATAGAAATAAACCCAGGGCAGTGATATTTGGTGAACGAGGTATCCAGGGAATCAGGGCTTCCCTTCCAATCCACCGCCGTGTAAATTGTTAGATTTAGGAACCTGGAAACTGGAAAAGGACGAATGGTTGAAGGTCATCCAGTTGTGTTGACACATATTCAGTCAAAAGATCAAAGGTCAACATTTGCACTAAGTGACCTTCCATTGACGAATGATCCCACACCATACATTCACACAGCCTGTGTATCTGATTTTGTTCCAACAAACCAGAATTCAGAGTGTGCATTTTGGTGAGCTGTAGCCATTTTTTAAGGGTTTAACATCAACAGTTTGCTTGAAAATACACAAATGCACTTTGATTAAAACTTTCATAACCACTGAGAATATAGAACAAATCTGATTAACGTCTCTCAACAATTGCTTTTGTACTGATTTTTCTTAAATGTGACAAAGACTTTGCAGACACCCAATAAGTCATTCTTTCTTTTTTGCAGGCTTTGCAGATCATGGTTGGAGTGTTTCACATCGGGCTTGGAGCCATCCTCTGCTCCAGTGGTGGAGGCTCGTACTTTGACATGGATTATACTGGGTATCCATTTTGGCTCGGAGCATTGGTAAGCAAGTTGATACTGTATGTTAATTATGATTCTGTATTTAAATTTGCAATTTGACATAAAATGATCAATCTTTTGAAATCTTTTTTTCTAGTTCATTTTGTTCGGAATCGTGTGTATTTTATCTGAGAAGTTCCCCAGTCCATGTCTGGTGAGTGTTCCACTGTGTGACATGTTTACTGATATTATTTGTATTTCTATCATGTGTCACATATGAAGGAAGGCATTAGGAATGACAATGGCATGGATTCATGAAATTTTCCAAACAGTTTCCACACAAGTCTATAGGTGTTTTCACTTCTACTTTGCGAACATGTTCATAGTTATTTCGTTTTCTAAACCGTGGACCAAACAGTTAGTCTGCTCAAACCAAAAATGGTTGTTTCATACTGAATATACTCCAGCTCAGTTCATACACTTTTTAAACAATTGGAAAACTACAAATGTTAGTGTAATTCATAACACACTGACATCAGATACATTTCCATTGCTTTAAAATATTAATATTTTATTGCATAGACGTAGTGATTTCGTTTTACCTGTATTGCTTTTATGTTCCCTTCTATCCTCTTTCCTGTGAATAAACTGATAAGTCCTATATTTCAGGTCATCGTCAATGTGATTCTGAACCTGGCAGGAGTTGCTTTTGCCATTGCAGCCATTGTCTTGTACAGCATCAACACAGGTCAATCATGGTTCGCATTTTGGTACATGTGTAACCGTGACGACGACTACTACTGGGACGGCTATCGCAGGAGGACGACAACTGTATCACCTGAAGAACAGATCATCATCGAGAAATGTCTGCAGGGCAAAGAAGTGCTTCTGGTGAGGAATCCAGGGCTCAGCAGGCAAAGTAGTTTCAGTACTGGTGTTTGATAAATGTCTTGCTAAGACCGGCTCAAGGAGCCTTGACAAAGAACCTTTCACAAGAACCCATGGTGGTTGTCATCACACAAGGAACATTTATTAACTAATAGGAGGTAACGAGGTAAGATGAGCCGGTTTGGGCGCAAAGACTACTCCGTCAGAAGAGAGCCGACGGCCACCACTGCTGTTGATGCGTGTCCTTATCTGAGAGGTGTGCTGTCCCCTTGTCATGTTGCCGTAGCAGCTGCCACTGTTGTGCTTAGCCACATTACCAGGGAAAAACCAAACAGTTTCAGCGGTTGAGAACGAGAGAGATCCTTGAAGTTTCTAATATTATCAACTTGTTTAATCCTCCTTCTAACAGAGATCTACAGATCATGTTTTTAAAGTTCCTGCAAGGTTTTAAAAGTCTTGAATTTACAAATCTGCAATTAACTCCTTTAAAAAAAAGTCTGCAAATTGTATTAAATTTTGTTATGGTCGGCCTGAAGTTATGTTGCCTTAATCTAGTTGGCTTTATTATGTTCAAATGAGTCAGGAAATCTCAAAAGAAAATTAAGGCTGTAGAGGACCCAGTTCCACTTGCTCCAACTCCACATTTTATATTGAAATTAGGAACGTACTATTGATTATTACTGTCAAATGATTGATTATTGTTCCCATCATCTGATGCGAATATATCATGCAGTCCTACACATCCCCTCGGCATAGAGGTGATCAGTTTGTTGATTTTGGCCTGTGGAAAATCGGTTCACTCCTGTTTAATCGCTGTGCAACATTGCTGGATGTGGCTGGGACTGGAACCCCTGGGGGAGCAGTTGAAATGATTGCGGTTTGACTCGAGTTATGTCCCACCAGATGATGGTGCGAAGCATCAACATTATCCTGATCGTCCTGTCTGTCCTGGAGTTCTGCATCGTTATCAGTGTGGTTGTGTTGGGCATCAAAGCTCTGAAGAAGAGAGGAAAAGGAGAAACCAAGGTAAACTAATAATGATAGTTAGAAATTAAGTTATTTTTCCTTTAATGGATGTGTAAACATCATGTTCACCTTCTTTGACGTTTAACAAATATACAGCACAAATGTACAACAATTCATTTATTTTACATTTTGACATTCTCCCTTTAAGGACACTGGAAACCCGGAGTTCTACAAACCACTGCTGGAGGACGTTCCCAGTGACCCTACAGTCTAAACTCAGTCTGCTTTACTATGGGCTGTAACACTGCATTTACACTTTATCAATTTAGCATCTGTCTTTTCCAGCAGACTTCTTTGCACTTTAAAATAAACGAGTAGATGTGCACCTTATCAAATTTTTCTATTTTTGTTTCCAGTGGTGACTTTACATCAAAGCATATGCATTTTTAATTCAACATGCTTCTGCGTGAATTACAAGTAATCTGAAGAAAGTGACAGTTTTGTTCACATGTTCCTTAAAATACTTGCTCCAAGAAATATGTGAATCATAATATTTGCCCTTAAATTAGCTAGATCTTTCACTGTCATTGCTAGTATATAACTTGGCCAGAATTAACTCGGGTGAAATGGATGTTTCATGGGATTAAAGTAAAACTGTTTTTTATGATGAAAAAAAATGTTATGTAGAGGTTTATATAATGATTAATCTTCAACTGTTTTTGAATAAATAAAACATATCTAAGTAAAACACATACCTTGGTTCAGTTGTATCTGTTCAGCTAATATGAATGTCAGTAACCTAATAAAATTGTTTTCTTTCATAAATGTCATGAACCTAATCTCTTTTGGTGTCAAAAAAGAATAATTCATAGGTAGATTGCCAAAGCAGGTCTCTGGACTTTGGACCAGACTTTGGCAGAATAACTTATGAGCGCTCAACTGTTTCTGTGAGTTCTTCCGGCTTTTTCCCTTCCTGTTTTTACACATGGTGCCCTTCCTGACACAACCCTTGTATTCCAAGCTTGAGACATGGAGGTGACAGTTGTAGGCATCAGCATGAAAGGTCTTCATCAAGGACCAACACTGAACACTCATCCTGGGAATCGAACCCGGGTGCCCTATGCACCAGCTTGGTGCCTTACCAACTGAGCTATCCAGCACTCTTCTCTCACAATATACTGTATATTTGATGGTGGAACCAGTTCCTTCTGTTGGAATGCCTTTGTACTTCTACAAAGCCAGATGGTGTAGCTTACAGGCTGGTTTTGGATGTTGTGTCCACAATTGGTTTTCATTTCCCATTGGGAACTGAACGTTCCCAGGGAGGTCAGGCATTTGTTGAAAGTGGCGTTGTAGATACCTCTGCTGCCAACTTCTACAGTATGGGAAAACAGAACACTGTTTATCATCCATTTTCCCATTTGATAGCCAGGTCTTGGTATTTAACTCCTCAGTGGCGTATGCATATAGGCTAGGTTTTCCTCTAATGGGACTGTCCGCTCAATTAGAATGACATTCCCTTGAGTAAATGACGACAGGCTGCTTGAAAGTCTCTACTATTTCTGGAGGAAACGCAATTTGGGTGTGCTTCTCATTCATCAGGAAAACCCAGTTGCTTGCTTTGGTCAGAATATCTTAATGCTTTGGTCTGGCTTTGGCAGCGGAGAAGATCATCAGGACCCAACTCACCCCCATCCAGGACATTGCACACAAATGCTGCTTGGCCAGAGCTCACCAAGTCCCTCTCAAAACTCTGACCCCACCCACCCACACCATGGACTGTTCTCCCTGCTGGCGTCAGGAAGAAGGTTTTGCTGCTTCTGTTGCAAACCTGCCAGATTCAGTGAGAGCTTCTTTCCCCGAGCCATCAGACTATTGAACTCTACTTGATTTCCTGTGCAATATTTACACTGTTTACAGTAGTGTACACATTCCTGTGCAATATTTACAGTTTACATTTATTAATATTACACTGTTTATATTTTATATCCGTTTTGGCAGGGGAGAAGATCCCCCTCCCCCACCTTGCACATGAACGCTGCTTGGCCAGAGCTCACCAAATCTCTCTCAAAACTCTTACCCCACCCACACTTCTCCCTGGTGGCATCAGGAAGAAGGTTTCGCTGCATCTGCTGCAAAACTGCCACATTCAGTTAAAGCTTCTTTCTCCGTGCCATCAGACTACTGACCACTACTTGATTTCCTGTGCCGTATTTAAATTTTACACTGTTTACGGTACTGTTTACAGTTATGTGCAGTATTACACTGTTTATATTTATATTAATTATTTATATTTACCATATAATGTAGCCACAAGGGGGCACAAGCCAGTGTCTTCTTGTGCCGGTCCCAGACCCGGATAAATACAGAGGGTTTGTCAGGAAGGGCATCCGACATAAAAATGTTTGCCAAAACCAAATATGTGAATAACATTAAGACTTTCATACTGGATCAGTTGAGGCCCCGGGTTAACAATGACCGCCATCAGTGCTGTTGATCTACAGCGTGATGGTGGAAATCAGACTACTGTAGGTCATAGAAGGAGAGGAGGAAGGTGTGTTGGTAGGAAGAGAGAGAAGAGGAAACTAAGGCTACGTTCACACTGCAGGTCTTGATGCTCAATTCCGATTTTTTGCTGAGATCCGATTTTTTTTGCATGGTCATTCACACTACAATTTAAATGCGACCGCCATCAGACTCCAGTGTGAACGATATGCGGCTCTAAAGTGACCCGCATGCGCAGAAGAAGACGTGACGCCACAGGCAGCA
>JAPTHA010000009.1:3904446-3915916 GCA_029814585.1 Gymnapogon annona
GGTTGTGTCAGGAAGGGCATCTGACATAAAAAAATATAACCTCCTGCTAAAACCAATTATGCAAATTGGATTCGCTGTGGCGACCCTAGAAGGGAAAATGACGAAAGAAATCATCATCATAGTGTACATATATATATATATATATATATGGAATAAATTAATAGGGCTGCATAATTTGTCCACATTTGTCTTAATTCGGGTCAGTGTAGTCATGTGGAGGCTTCCAAGGAGCTCTGGGGTTGGGGATGCGTTTTATTTTTCTCTGCGGCCGAACAGGTGACGGCTCTGTTTGTCGCCCCCTTTTGTTGAGAGCGGAAGGGAAAGCTCTGTAATGAAGGCGAAGGCCTGTGGTTTACCATCTGCCCACTGAGATGGGGATTGCCAGAGTCGTTGGTTGTGCCAGGTACAAAACACAGGCTGGTCCCTTATCCTGTAGTAAAAGATTCACAGTACACACACACTTTGTAGAACATGATCTTTGGAAACCAGTAGAAACTCCCTGGTCATGTTGAGTTCAGCCACATAGGAATATGCTGTTGATTTTCTTATATGCTAACAGCCATTTATGTTGCACCAGTGGTGTGGTGGCAGTGTAGCAAACACCCACAGATACATGTACAAACCAAGAAAAACACCCCGATGGAGTCAAGTCTTCTTTAGTGCTTTTCCTTTTATTTTCTTGTTCTTAAATTGACTAACACATTAGATTTGCCAGTGATAATAGAAAAAATACAATGCACTGTGCAAAGTCGGGTGCACAGAGTTGAAGTGGATGCGGCTGTGGTACATGGGCCTTACGCAGAGGAGGTGGTGGTGCAAAGTTATGGAATGAGACTGGAGTCGATAGAATGAAACAAAGGCTCTCACATAAAATGAAACAGTGGAGCAAAAACATCATTATGACAGACACAGGAGGCAAAATTATCCACTAAGTGTAGTTTAGGGTGTCTGTTAAAATGAAACCTGCACTTTACTGTTCCTCTGCTGCGAGCCGAAATCATCAGGTAGAACAAAACACAACACAGCTATCAGTGTAATGTGGTGTGACACTGAGGGGAATGAGTAAAGGAAACAACTTTTACATCTGTAATGACTAAAAGCGTATGTTTTCTCTCAAAATCAGAGTTTTGTTTGACATTTAAAAAGTTTCTTTTGAGAATATTGACACGAGTGGAGTTCAACACATTTTCTGATTACATCCAAATTTAATGACTCACCTTGAAATAAAGTCATATCAGTCTATAATATGATACTGATCGCTGGATAATACATCAGGTAATTTTGTCTAATATTAAGTATCTGATTGTGTGTGACAAGATGCTGTATAATGATGCAATACTAACCAGCATGCACAAATGACATGGAACATGACCTACCACTGGAAAGTTTTCTCAGTGATTCTATGATGAGAGTAACACAAAAATGATGTAAGTTGGACTTGATAATAGATGATTAAAAAAACAAACAAAAAAACAAAAAAACAAAAAAACAAAACAACGCAGTGTATATTACGGGTGTAAATACACAGCGAGAATTCAGGCCCTAATGAGATATTCATATTACTAACATTACTATTACTACTTTGTGCTGCATCTCTGTTTGACTAGTGCTATATAAAGTTTGATTGATCAATGTACATGCTGTAATATTATACTATATATGCTGTCAAACATAGATATAAAACGGTGACCAACGGGCGATGTGTATATTGATGCAGAGTCTCTTTTTGATACTGTTACCGTAACTGTACTCTCACTGAGAGGCTAAATATTACATACAACATGCTGTGTGAAAACTTTATGCACTTTAGATTCACTTCAAAGTTTGGAGTGTAAAAAGGCAAACAACTGTGGTTCTGTTGTCTCCAGTGCCTCCAAGTCCAGTCTGAATCTATTATTTATGCCAGCGCTCTCTCTGCAGTACCTTGGACAGACTGTGTGACTGGATATTGGCATAAGTCTATGTTTATGTTTGAATCTATGTGCATTTCACTGTGTGTGTGTGTGTGTGTGTGCGCGCGCGCGTGAGGCACTGGGCTTATCACAGCTCTGCGCACCATGTGTGGGAGGTTGAGCAGTCATGTTTTAAGACCATCTGCTCCTCTGAGTATTTTAGTGGGGGCCTTAGCTTGTGGTGGACTAACGCGCGTCACAGGCAAACAGCAAAGCACAAGCTGTGAGCAGGGCCTGTTCCGGAAAAATTCCTCCAGTTTCTTCTTTGCACAATGGGCAGTGTTTTGCATACAAGGTTTCTATTCTTCACACCACCCCTACCCCCTGCCTCCAAGAGCCCCTGAGAAGCTCTTGTCCATGGGCCACAGATGATATTCACAATGAAAATGTTCTTCTTGGCACAGTTGATTGTTTGTATGAGCCGTTTGGTTTGCGCGAGCACTTTCAATAATGTAAAATGACTCATAAAAGGAGTCACGGCCTGATTTAGCCCAATTGATTGTTCGGTAGCATGTGTATCCCTGAAGCGTGATGTGGAATAAGAGATTGCACTGACATTTGATTAACTGTGGTTCTGGACGATGAAGATTGGCACAAGGCAGAATATTGAATAAACATTCAGGAGAGTTGCATGTCTAGCCTCATCAGGACTTGCCTTTTTAATGCTACATTTCCCATCATGCACCATTCGCAGAGGAGTCTGGAAGCAGTTGGTTCACAGTTTTATTTTCTAACGTGTCTCTCCGATACGATTTACAGTAGATCCAACAGAAAACGGAATATTAATCTTTTAAAGTACTCAAATGTTTTCTAAAATAGTCTGTTTCACAATTAAAATCATATATATTGGTGTCAAGCACCTGATATTTCAGAAATACTACGAGAAAAAGAAGCAACTGTCATCTAGATAGCAAAAATAGAGACTAATAAGGTTGATAAAGGTTAATCAAATGGCATTTATTTAACATTGTCATCAAATAGGTCAATACTGTCAACTATATGGAAATAATGATTCATATTGATACAAATACCATGCATATTTACTTATTATGATGATGATGGAACTGCGGGGCTGGGGGAGAAGACTAACAATACACCATGTGTTTAGGTGTAGGAGTCTGTTATGGAGTTTGTTGTTTCTTAGTGTTAGCCAACTCTAACTCCTCGCTAACAACTCAATCACCAACGTCCATGACAATAACCACTTCAGTCCGTTTTGCCATAAACATCCTTATGCCTACCCTGGACTTGTTGCCTCTCTTTTATTCTTTTTCATGGTCCAACACTAGCTACTGTTAAGATAGGAATGAAGTCAGCTGACGTCATCGACTGACCAGCCCCCGCACAAGATTGACGCCAACGCCAACAAATGGAACCTTAAAGTGCTGTGACCACAGTGGTTTAAACAGGACCGTATTAAACAACAGTGGCTAGTGTTCCTAAAGTATAATCTGATGCTATAAAGGTGAATTCTTATCAAACAAAAAAAGTTAGTGACTTCCATCTGCTTTTACATGAGACAAAGGATCAGAATACATTCGTGTACCAGTCAACCCTGGTTTCTGCTACGTTCTGCTCTGCACTATTCATCTTAAGTGGTTATTTCTCTGTAACGTCCCTGGTTTTTCTCAGCTTATGTCCTGTCTATACAATGCCTGCAGTCCCCGGAGGACAATGGAGTAGGCTGAGCTTACAAACAGTGCAGAGGGAATGACGGGGAAGGTCACATAGCTGCACCCCCCACACTGTGGAGCGTGTTGGCAGACCTTATGCTGCATGCGTGTAGGGGGCGTATGGCATGCTGCGTATTCGTTTGTACATGTCTCCAAAGCATCAATGTGTCTTTCTCTTGTTCAGCTCGTCTCCAGGGCCTCTTGTGTGTTTATTGAGGGATTCCCTTGAGGTTGTCTGCAGCTGATGATGCCAACGCTTGGTTGGAGGTCTATCAGGTTTTGGATACTCTGACTCACCGTACATGTAGCAATGAGGGCGGAGAAAAAAGCTCCACCACTGCGAGACAAGTTGCCTTTGTTACATTAAAATGTAATTTAGGTGGACTTCAGTGGATCCATGGCTGTGCCCCTCGCCTACGAACATTCTTTGGCAGGGAAATTATAAAAACCTGCATATGGCCAATAAAAATCAATGATTGCAGCCTGAGGGCAGTTCTTCTGGAATGATGGAGAGTTGACACCAGATTCAAAGACTTTCTTGTGTGTAACTCTGTGATTAAACTCTTTTCAATGTGTAGTGTGCAAGATTAAAATTTGAAAAAATGGACTCCGACAGTATCAGCTTTTACCAGAAAGTGATGGTGTTAGTTCAAGATTGATAAGCAAAGATGTAAAACTTTTTATCAACAGCCTTCTGTCTAACATGGTGGCAGTAAATGTCTGATATGAAACAGTTTGCTTTTACCTCTTATCCATATAAGCTGTTTGACGGTAGCAAAGAGTACACACTGAGAGATTAAAGGAAAAGAGTGAACACTGGTGCTTTTTGAGACCTGCTTTTAGCCCCAAATCATGTGCCATTTCTCTTTTCTGTTTCCTGGTGAATAATACATTAGGTTTCACCTCATGTCAATGACGATTAGTTAGAGTGGGTTAATACATTTGCTATGTTTTCCTTAATGCTAATGTAATAACAATACTAAAGGTCTGATAAGCTAATTGCATTTATCCTCTCACTGTTACAAAACCAAAACACACACACTGAGCCATTTACCTTTTCCAGGTTGTAGTTTGTTCATCAACGCACTAATGGATGTTGATATTTAGATCACGTGTCATGATTGGTAGGCAATGAGACTCCAGGGCACGGTGATTAGATTGGATACTTTTATTAAAGTGGAACAGAGAGCATTCAATAACTTAAATACACATAAAACATAACACATGGAGTAACAGAGGTGTTGAAATTCAGATGAACCTACAGAGAACACGAGGAACACAAGATATACATGAAACCAAAACAACTACGTAAGAGCCAAGCCATAGTCCCGGTACACAGTTTAATAGAAAATAAATCACAGGGGACCAGAGTCCAGAGTCCATGTAGTGGCAGACAGAACAGAAACAACCCCGTGCTGTGTGGCGCTCTCACGGGCCTCATACAGAGGCCTGATTAACAACAACCCGCAGCCCTGCAGCATGGGAAAGGTGAAGCTGATTCGAAATTACGTTAGGTCCTTTGAGGGAGAGGGAGGGGCCAAGCCACAACATGGATGGGCTTTGACATAATAAACACTAAGTTCAGCAAACTACCTTGTTGCCTTAAAAGACTATTCATTCCTAGCTCATTTGATAAAAAAGAGTACAGGACTACTCTTGATCTGTTGTATGAATATGTTTTCCAAGCTAAAGAAGGTTAAAATCTCTGTATGCATAGCTCAGTACACCAGGATGCATTGTATGAAAGTGTTCTGTGGTTGATAAATCAGTGTCTTCTACATAGTTAAATATAACAGCAGCTACTGAATCAGTTTCAACATCGAGTCTCAGAAGAACAGAGAACATCACATTTTTAACCCAGTCTAACACTAACCGTCAATGCATATGTCACTTTTTAATCCTGTTTGAACTGTCCTATCCTTTACACATATGTGCTTCTTCGCTATTAACATCAAGAAGGTGGTTTGTTGTAAAACTGTTGAACTGCTGAAACTAATGACACCACTTCTCTCAGTAGTATCACTCTGTTGTAGTGAAGTCATTTTGGTGTTGGTGACAGATGAGAGATGCAGTCCATTAAACTTTTCCACACCAAACAAGATGTTACTTTCCTTTTAAAAATCAACAAACATATAGTCAGTGGCTCAATTATTTACCATTTACTACTGCCCGTTGCCATATGTACAGTATCTCAATTTAATTCTTATGAGAAGGGATGGGATTTTACCTTTTCCACATCCTGGCTACTACTAAAAACAGTGCAAAACAAGCACTACTCCTTGTTTGTGTCATTGTTGGACTAAGGACAGACTGCAATGACTCACTGCTCACTCTCACGTTACAAAATGGCATTACAAGACAGGATGCTAAGTTGTTAGCATTCAAACTTAAAGAAAAAAAATGTCTTCATTTTCATTGGTTCAAGATAGAAATATTCTGTTGCGTGTTTGTTAACCTGATGCCTTTTAACAAATGTATTTTGAGAAACTGATTAAACCATTCTGTACCTTACATAATCACATTCATTGCACTAGTTTGCATGTTTCTCCGACTCGCAGTATGTCGCTGTATGGAGGCAAGATGATTCATTCCGGATGTAGCTTTTGCCCTTCTGTTATGAGCACCTCTGGTATTACACAGATCGACTGACATTGATTGGACGTGACCTCAGAGAGGAGCCTGATTTGCACTCTGAGTTCAGGACATAAAGACACATGGTGTAGCACATGGCAAATGTCGGAACAGAGGAGAGGAATGCTGAGTGGGCCAAAGAACAGCTCCAGAAATGTCTGAAGGCATATTCAGGGCTGCCCACGACACATGTAAAAACCAGAGCTCACACAGAATCCCTGTCTTCCACTTCCCCTTGTCTCCTCCTCACATCTCTCTTTATCTTCTGCCCTATCCCACAGAGTCTGACTTCTGGGATTCAGAGCGACATACTCAGTGCGAAAACAAAAACACTGAGAAGAAGAAGTAGAAGAAGAAGACGACTGAGACAGGACTGAGAGGGAGCAGGAGCCTGGTGCTGAGGCTGGTATGAGGCAAGTGTTTTGTGAGTGTGTCTGTGTGTGTGACTGTGTACACGTATGCTCTGCGCTTTGTGCCAGCCGTTTGTTTGCCCCATCAATGAGCCTGTTGTTGCTGCTTGTTGGGTCGGTGCTGGTGTCAGTGGCCCTGTGTGGCTGCTGGGCTTTATATTCTCCTGTCGCTGCTGATGCACAGCCTCTGCGCCTGGACACACTTGTCCAGCTCTCGGGCTTTTGTTGCAATGCAGATGGTAGAGATTGATGCAAACATTGAAGAAAAAGGTAGAATGTCACAGCCCACAGCGTTGGCATTAAGAGCCAGGACGTCTCAAACATAATACTCCATGTCTTCTTTTTTTTTTTTTAACAAGAGAAATGGTAAAAGTGAAAATAAGCCATGCAAACTCATTTATATCTGCATTAATGACTTGTCTGTGGCCTTTTGCGACGTGAGACCACTGGAATTTTTCACATTTCCATCTATCAGCACAGCTAATGCTGGTGGTGGATTCTCCGGGGGATGTTGGGACGTGTTAATCACGAAGCTCTAAAACACAATCCACTCTTAGGCCTGCCATCTGCACACGCCGGCTGCTGCAACACGAGGCTCAATCCTCCCATTCTACTTTTGCACGTATGAATTCTGCTTCCACCGTGCAAGTGACGGTCACGGCAAACAAGTCAAACAAATGAAAAGCAAGTATGATGGACAGAAAAAACATAAAGAAAACAGACGAACACAGGTACATCTCTGACATTGTGTTACAGACGAGAATCCGAATACAAAAGTGCTTTATTATTTTGCTGACTGTTATATATCTTTAAAATAATTTATGTTAAATATCTTTAAAATAGTTTAAATAATAAACCATAGAGGGTAAGTGGTGCAGGCGCTGACCGACAGTGATACTGAAGCATCAGTTCAGGAGAGAGTGATATATTTCAACTTTAAACCATATGTCACAGTAGGAAATATTCCAGCATATGTGAGTAAAGTCTGACTGTAGCAGCCTTACTGGACATGTACTTATAAGTAGCTGCAGTAAACAGTGAACATGCATGATTAAAAATGTATGACTCCTTATCATGTCTTTTAGTGCGTGTCTGGCTTCAATGTGTTCAAAGTCTCCCAAGGTATATATTAAATGGTAAATGGATTGCATTTATGTAGCGCTTTTCTACGCGCTTATGGTGCTCAAAGCGCTTTACATTGGCCTCACATTCACCCATTCACACACACATTCATTCACCAGTGGGTTGCTGCCATGCAAGGTGCTGCCAGGCTCCAATGGGAGCAATTTAGGGTTCAGTGTCTCGCCCAGGGACACTTCGACATGTGGACAGTCGGAGTCAGGATTTCAACCGCCGACCGTACGCCCATTGGACGACCTGCTCTACCAATGGAGCCACAGCCTCCCCTTATATTAGTATAATCATGGTAAAAAAAACCTTGAAATTACACAATTAACAAAAAGCCTGAAATAAATGTTCAGCTTTTCAGAAGTAGTAAAAAACAAAACAAAACAACTAATCCCAGCGGGCTCAGCAGTTTCATGGGTTAACTCTAGTCCTATCTGTAAGAGGAGTTTAAAAGAGAACATGATGGATAAGCTGGTGAGCAACAGGACATTAGGTGCAATACTTTGTTGAATACATTGTTGAATACTCGCAACAGAAAGCAGGTGTACTTTACTTCAGAGGTCAAAAAACTTCAAATCTTCACTCCTTTATCCATAACATTGTCCTAGATTTCACTCACTTATATGCAATTGGGAAAATCACAGAACCAGAAAAATAAACTGTTTTATCTTATCGATATTGGTGACACCTATCCAATGCCAGAAGTGAATTATGGCTCTATCACTGTTAATCAATTCTCCAGCTTTATTATAAGGTTTCATAATGATTGTAAAAAGAAGAAAAAGAAGAGACTAGTGATAAAGTTATCCAAACCACCATAAAGGTACTTTCTACTAAATTCTCATGTGATATGATTCTAGAATAAAAGTAGAGGAATTTTACTACATTTGAGTCACAAAAGGGTAATAAATGTTGGTTGGCTGAAGTTTCACAGATACAGACTTGGGTCAAAATGTGAAATTGGAGAATTAATGAGAAAATGGATGTCACGCCAAGGGAATATTTGTGTCAGGGCTACAGATTGACTTCAAAACACTGTCTGTACATTATAATAAATTCAATTTAGGGGTTCAATTATTGGAAGGTTTATACGTCTATTATGTAAATTTACATAAACTAATATGTATATAGATGCGTAATAACACTGTACATAAACTAATAATGTGTGTAATAACACTTAATCATATACTTTGAGAACATCAACAAGCCAGGGATTTTTATGAATAGTCCTATATATATATATATGTCACATTAAACACATTTAATCGTCAGATCGTTTGAAAAACTTTGTACAGCACTGTCTTGGGTTTGCACGGTCACTCCTATCTTGTACCGTCTGATGTGACGGTGTCAGTGGCTCCGCCGTTCAAGCTGATGTCAGGATGTGTGGTCACTGGGGTTTGTCTCAGAGCTGAGCCAACACTGACGGCCATTCAGCGCGGGGGGTTACGTATGGCAGCCGTATGATCAGTGACTCCACTGAGGGGTTGGGGGGTGGGCTGAACAGGTGCTTATTGACTGACTTACAACAAGGCTTGGAATAATGTCATCGCCTGATGCTGCTGATGTCAATTCAGTTTCTTTCTTTCTTTTTTTTCTTTCTTTTTTTTTTTACAGAGAAGGCTGTGGGTCTGTTTGGGTGTGACTGAACACCCTGTCGTGGAGCTGCTGAAGACTTATCCCACAGAGCTTCTGTCTGTTTCTAACCATCAGCTTTTTGAGGTAAAATCTTCAGTTATAATTAAATGAAGCAAACATTTTATGTCCCGTGAATCCAGACCATCTGTGACGTGTGTGTGTGTGACAGTTAGATGTGATCAGCATAGGTTGATGCTGCAGGAGCTAAAATCAGGGGGGATAATGCAATGATTTGAAAAACCTTCCTTCGAAAGCTCTCAAGTCCAAATCACCAATTTAAATAAATATGTTAATTTCACATTCATGGGTAGAATTGGAAGCAATAGAGTAGGTCTGAATGTGAACAGTGATCAGTGAATGCAGACCTCAACCCCCATCCATATGCACCTCTAAGAGACCCAAACACAGTCTAGAGAAAAGGCTGGGATACTTATCAGACCACCTTATGATCCTTATCAGACCACCGCAATTACAACAAAAATAGGGTCATTGTGTAAGTTTTTGCACTTTAACGCTACTCTCAAGAGTTGCCTTTTTAAATTAAATTAGTGTCATTTTGGAGCTCTGCTCATAGACCAAACAGCAGAGCAAAATAACTGAAAATAATATCAATTCTGTATAAATTGTTTAAATAACTGAAATGAATTGATATCTTTGCAATCACAATCAGGTCGAGTGTGGTTAAAGGAACTCGTAGAAAACTATTGTGATTGGTCAAATTAGCAGAAAGGTTGAAGTGAATACATAAAACTGTGTTCAGCGCATATTTCACAGTCAAACAACAAACACTGTCGTTGCCTGAAAATCTACCAGTGTTCACACTAATGGGACAATGTAAATATATAGGCCAATAAAACATTAAAAATAAAGTCAATCAAGTAAATAAATGATAGAACTTCATAAAAAATATATAGACCTTAAACCTGAATACCAAATAAATTATTCTTAAACCACATATGGCCACTCACCAAAGGCAGTAGATATAATATATACTGTATACAGTAACATATGATTAAATGTTGCTTTTTCTTCTTTACATTTCAGTATTATCTGCAATAGTTGATAAACCGACTGTGTTGCAGGAAAAGAAAGCACTCTGATGAGTTATGACAAATATTTGCTTATTAAAACACTATTTTCAGCAAATGTCAAGTATGATGTTGTTTGTGTTCAGAGGTGATATTCAGAATCACTACATGTTTGCACTGTGGGCTGAGAAGAGGCGACTTATTCAGGGGACGGTGGTTGATGCGCATAAAACCATGACAGAAGGGTTTATACACTCATTTATAGCCCCAAAGATTTGGTCCTGATGGTGCAGCTCACATTCTCACATGAGTGTTTGTGTGATACTTCAGAGATGCTGTTTCTGACTCATACAGCAGCAGTGATGCTGTAAACAAGACATTTGAGGTTTTTTTTCCCCTCTTTGATGATGCATGTGCTGTATCTGACAGGATGTTTGCTTTTTCCAGAGGTCTATGGTTCAACACTGAGCAGTGACCATGTGGTGTTTGGAGCTGCTCTTACCACTGCTGTTGATCATCCGTGGTAAATACATTTCTGCACTTCACATTCTTAGACTTTTCTTCCCTTGGACTTTATTTAGTAAAATGTTTATTTTCAGACACATATTAACATTCAGCGTCGATCCCAGTTGTCATTGTCACCCCTACTCCTTGGTCCTTTCATTTTGGAACTACCCCCTGAAACAGAGTTGCAAGAGGTAGAGTTTGAAACACTCATCAAAATGAAAATATATGAAATATGAAAAATATATGAAAAAAAGGTGACCCTTTGTGATCTCTTACATCATCAACAGTCATTGATAAACAGACGCCACAAATTTGATTGCAAAGAATTCCTCATACTGTGAGCAACTGTAATGTCTCAATTATAGAGGTTTTGTGCATCTTTTTATGACCATCAACCGCAAAAAACATGAAAATACCATTAAAACAGCTTTAGACTTAGACTTAGACTTCCTTTATTGTCATTACACAGACACACACAATGAATCTGGTAACGAAATGTCATA
>JAPTHA010000009.1:3924270-3941681 GCA_029814585.1 Gymnapogon annona
ATATACCAGCAGAAGGTGGCTGGCACTTTACTTTACTTCTCTGTGTGTATTTTTCATCCAAATGTACAGTGCTAATTGACACAGCAGTTGTAATATCTAATATGATACACACATTATTGGACAGTCATGAATGATGATGACTTCTTTCGGCTTTTCCCTTCCGGGGTCGCCACAGTGAATTCAATTTGCATATTTGATTTTGGCAGGACTTTTTAAGTCGAATGCCCTTCCTGATACAACCCACTGGATGCTAATGCCGGGAACTGAACCTGGGTCCCCCTATGCACCAGCCCGGTACCTTACCAACTGAGTCAAGAATAAAAAATCTAAATAGAAAAAAGGAAATTAAAAACACATTTCATATATATATATATATATATATAAAAAATCAAGTAAATAGGACACACAACAGAGGTGTGTGTATCTACCTATCTCTCTATCTCTGATTTTGCATCAGTGTTTTAAAATAAGGCATTTTTCTACCTGCAGCAAACTCATGGTTGACCAGTGACAGAACTGAAGGAAACTAAAGGACTGTACTGTAAAACCCTCATAAGACACGCCATAAGAAGGAGAGTGCCCTAAAAAATGTGTTTTTCCCACTTTTTCTCAGTTATTTTTTATTCTGTAAGCTCGGAACATGGCTCTTTGTGACAGTAGAGAGCTGCATGCTATCTGTTGCACTAAGAAAAAAACAACAACACAGAGATCAAGTAAAAAAATACACAGGGAACTTCTCAAATCACTCCTACTATTGATTGGTGGGCTTAGTATTTTCCAAACTACTGTATACTTGACTCACCAATAAATCATACGTCTCCTCCTCGATAGTCCAAGGAGGAGGCAGCAAAACAATAAAGAAGTGTACGGAGCAATATTCTGGAAAACACAGCACCATCTCCCAAGTCTTTATGACAAACTAATAGTATAATAAATCTTTTTCATTTTGTCCCAAAAGCAAGTGACACCAGACGCCATCAAACCACAGCTTAAGGAAGCAACCGCCATTTAAACATCCCAAAGAAAACAGTGTTTCCCAAATATTTCAAATCCTCTGTATAATGTAGCTGTATTATGTTGACATTGTTCTGTTGCTCACAATTAGTGAGTCACCGAATAAAACACAACCTCTGCACAGATAATGAGTGTTTTAACTTCCCTCTTGAATAGTCAAAGCGTGTGCAGGTTTGAAGAGGCGGTGAATTAATCAAAACGCACATTTATACAAACGTAGACAAGCTCACTTTTTTGACATTGCACAATACCAGGGTTCCTACAGGTTTCTACAAGTTACATTTAAGACTTTTTAAGAAAAATGTGACACATTCTGAATTATTTGTCACCAGGGGCTACAAAGTTAGACATAACTGTTTTCTAATTTCAATATAAATGTCTGAATGGAACAGATGGAACTGAGTCGACTAAGGTTTCTTTCTTTGCAGCTTGGACACATTTAAACCCAGTACAGACAATATGTTCATGACAACGTGACTAAAAACCTACCATATCAAATGTAATAAATTTTAGATATGCTTTTCTTAAGGTCTTGAGTGGATACCTGGAAACTCAAGACTTTTATAACTTTTTAAGAACTTGTGGGAACCCTGTTTTCAGACTTTTGCAAGATACAAAACAGAATTTAATCTCCTTTTCATTGCCATACTGTGTGATTCCTAGAATTTAGGGAACATTTTGGGTGACTGTGGCTCAGTGGAGCAGATCGTCCAAAGGCTGAAAGGTGTGTGGTTTGAATCCTGGCTCCCTCAAAGTGTCCTTGAGCAAGACACTGAACCCTAAATTGCTCCCAGTGGAGCCTGGCAGCGCCTTGCATGGCAGCCGCCACCCACTAGTGTGTGAATGTGTGTGTGAATGCGTGAATATGAGGCCAATGTAAAACACTTTGAGCACCATAAATGTATAGAAAAGTACGGAAGCGCAGCTCTGCGCTTCCGTAGAAAAGTGCTATATAATTGCAATCCATTTACCATTTATTTACTGTAAAATGTTTCAAGTTGAATTGGTTTAATGCACAAGGTGCAGCGAGCTTCAAACACGTTCCCTTCCATGTGTGTCAACTCGATGGAGAATGATCTTTTCACCAACCAGACATAAAATTTTTACTTCCACACGCTTACATTTGAGTCATCTCTTAAAATTCAATTAAAGTCAATTTTCTGGGGTAACGTGCCTAACTAATGGCTGTGTGTTGGGCTGAATCTGCTGAGTCATTTCTCACTGGGGGCTGCAACGTTATCAATGACTGGTTTTTAATTTCAATATGAGTTGTATGGTTGGAATGGATGGAACTGAGTCAAATTATGTTATTTTCTTTGTAGCTTGGACATTTAACAGACACACTTTAACAAAGTAAAGCCAATGACTTTAACCAATATGACTTAAGACCTTCAGAATCAAAATTAATGGTAAAGTCTTAATGTCACATTTGACAAAAAATCCTGAAGTAGGTTATCATAACTGATGTGTAAAAGGGTTAAATTTGGCAATTCAAGACCTTTAAGACTGAATACGTGCAATTTTTTTTTTTTACCTTGCATAAACAAAGTTAACGTTATATTTGCTTAGCCATGAAGACGATTTCTCAATAGATTAAGACAAAAAACCCCAAAACAAATAACAACTGCTCTCGTCTTGCAGATCCTCCCCGTGAGCCACAGGTCAACAGTTCTTTGACAGTCCTTGAAGGCACCACCCTAGCCCTGCACTGCAGCACTCAGGGCAGCCCAGCACCCACCCTCACCTGGCTGAAGGACGGGGAGCTGGTCGGGACCATCACTGCTGACGAGCTGTCAGTGCTGGAGATCGCAGACATCACACCGCAGGGAGACGGACAGTACCGCTGCCTGGCCGAGAACGAGCACGGCCGCGCCAGCAGCTCACTCAACATCACTGTTGAGTGTGAGTGATTCAGTCATCAGCATATAGACCTATAGGAGTCGCTGGCAAGCATCTGTACTGGGCGTCACTAAAGTACATGTTCCAAAAAGCAGCTCATTATTTAAAAAAAAAAAGTTAAAATGTTAGGGATTTGACAAACCATCTGACAATATTTATCTTAACGACTACCATTAGCGTACAAGCTATTAACATGCTAATAACAACAACATTTACTCATGGGTTTAACACATGTTTATCTGCAGTCATGACAAACATTCCCATTGTAATAGCATTATGTTGTGTTCAAGTAGGAACCTCTGATGCTGGAAAAAGCCTGTGTGAAGTGTTTAAACCTCCACTTCCAACAAATGGGCACTTGAGGTTGGTTCCACTACCAAATGAGAGACACTTATGTTAAAATGACCAAATACACATGGTCACAGCCTGGTGTAAAGAAGAGTTTTACATCTGCAGTGATGTAACAGAACGAAATAAATCAGATTTATCCTTTATTCACGCAGAAAGACAACGGAATAAATCTAGGTGTGTTAATTCGATTTCTCATTATCAGATTACTGCTGTTATCTGATAAAACACATCAGATTATCCTGTTTACACAATCACTTGAATAATTTCATAACTCCAAAAATCGGATATTGATCAGAGCTTTAATGTGCGCGTAAGAGAACTCACCATGTTATGTTTTGAACTGTGTGTCTCTGGTTTGTATATTCCATTATTTGATGTAAATTGGTAGGTTTTACATCAAATCACATCATAATTACATCATTATTAGTGACAGAGCAATATGAAAACAAAATGTTCCTAAAGAAATCTATAGTGTAGATTCGTGAAGAAATCTACATTTCCACTGCTCTTACTGATGCGCTCCGATATGTGGACGTCCTCGACAGATGCCCCCGTCCTTTTGGAGGAGTCCAAGTGCACCGTGGTGAGGGAGGGCGTCCAGTGCGTCTGTATGGCCACAGGAAACCCTGAACCCACCATTGAGTTCTATCTGCCTGACGTGAACATCACCATCAACGAAACAGATGGCCGCTACAACTACTACACACACACGGACGGACACACCTCCACAGGCATGATCAAAATACGGGAGAAAGGCGATCGGGTGGATAACGGAGGCCCTGCCGTCAACGTCCACTGCAGCATCTACAACACCTACGGGAGAGAGAGCGTTCTTCTGGAGCTGCAGCAGGAGAGTGAGTGGTGTAGTCCAGATCACTGTACCAACGTTGATGACAGTCAATCCTGTCTGTTTGGGCACAGTTCACATTCCTTTGTATTCCCAAGTACCTGCAATATGCTACATGGATCTTTTTTTTTTTTAAATTGTATTTGTAAGGTGTCAACACATTGTAATTTACCCTGCAAAAGTTAACACTGACTCCAACTATCTCTGTTAATGACATTCATGATACAGATTGCTAACCAGATTACCTAAACACGTGATCACGTGAAAATGCACAGATGTGACCTGTAAGTAAAGTCAAACCTGGCCAAAAAAAATAGGTCCCCACCTGAATTTAACTCAGTGAATATTTAGCTCCTTCTATCGCACAATCAGTGCAGTGATGAATATGCTTCAGTTCTCTAATCCTAACTATTGCAGTGAGTAGCTTCCCTTACTTTAAACAGCCACCAGTGTGAACATATAGATTGAACTGGAAAGGGTCATGTGGTCTTACGAGTCAAGTGTGACGGGTTCATCCTGGTCAGAAAAGTATAGTGATTACTCACCATACCTAGTGCCTACAGTACAAGTCTATGGGTCAGTGTTATGATGTGTTGTTGCTTCAGTTGGTCAGATTCGGCAACATTATGTGATGCAGACAGATGTAGTGATATTGCATAATGTTATTGAAATGATGAATGTGTGACATAATCAAAGTTAAAAACAGGGTAAGTAAATTTAAAAGTGAGGATCTTTTTTTTTTTTTTTGACCAGGATGCATATTTTAAAACTGAAATAAGTGACGCCTTTTTGGTTTAAAGCCCTATACAGTATAGTTCAATACACTATGTTTCAATGGGTTGCTACAGCAACAACAGACAACAACAAGATCACAATGACATTTTCACCCAAAACAAGACAAGAGTTATCCTAGAACTCTAGTGTCAGGAACTAAAACTGTTAGCACAGACTATTGCTGTTGTTTGTGTTTTTACCATCTTCTCGAAACTCATAAAGATTTAACAAATGAGTGTCCACTCTAACAGACAACAATAAACTTGGCTAAAAGGTTGAATGAAGCCAAGACTTCGTCATCCACCCGTTTATGCAGGGCAGGACAGATGACCTGGCCCCTTGAAGTGTCTTTGGCAAAGACACTAAACATACTTAATGCTTTACTGGTGTAAAATGATAATGTTGAGCCTTTATTTGTATCATGTAAAATGTCACTGCTTACCATTTCCTCTGTAATTCCACGAGAATCTGGTGAAACACAATCAAAAACCTAAGCTACAATCAAAATGTAATTCTAAAAAGCTACAGTTTATTAGAATATTAGCTAAAAATAAATGCCCCTAGTGCTTAAGAAAGTTCACAACAACAAGTCATATCCCAAAGTGCATTTCCATCTATTTGTTCAGGTTTGAAACATGGCTAGAGATGTGTTAATCTACACAATGATACAAGTATGTGAAGATGGTGTGACTGATAGAAAGAGTGAATTTTTGCCCTTTCTCTTCCAATACTTAATAACAACTTAATAACAACTTTGTGTTTTCATTTTCTTGGCTTAATCGCATTTATTTTCAGAAAAGTACCTGATGGCAGTTATAGTTGGCACCATTGGAGGTGTGGCCGTCATAGCCTTCATTATAGCGGCGGTACGATACGTCGGCCACAACAACAAGAAGTGAGTATGAACGACTAACAGACGGAGAGGCCAATGCAAGGAAGAAGTAGTCTTCACTGAGCATGTTCTGAAATCCGAGGAAACACTTAAGCCTAGTCATCCATTCTAAAACACACTGATGCACATTTTTATATGAGTGAATGTGGGACTGATGTGGACGTGAGAATCATTTTCTCCAGAGCAATTTCAGTTCATTTGCCAGGATGAGTCCCTGTTGAAATCCTTGGAGATCCACATGGGCTGCCTTGCGGAGTGGGTTAGCAAGCTGGACTAACCCTATATTTTGCAGGCACAATTCCCTGCTCTCACTGCTTCTGTATCCTTGACCTGCTATGCTAAACACAACCCAGGTAGCCCTCTTAACCAAGGTGCTTCATTTTAGCCTCAAGACTTATTTGGACCCCCAAATTTGCAAGCTTTCTCTGGTGAATCACCCCTGAAGTGGGTGCAAGCTCGGCAACTAAACCCATGAAATAACCACGTCACTCACAGCCACAGTTGGCCTCCACCGTAACCTCATCAGAGCTTGGTGTTTTAAAATGGATGCCCAGGCTTGGCGTGTAGCCCTGCATTAGTGGCAGTCGAGAGTCTGATTATGTGACTCCGTCCCCCAGAGAGAATGGCAACCCTAGGCAGGACCTGGTCCTGGAGAACCCAGCTTTGTACTACAGCGCAGTCAAGAAGGACAAACAAAATCTGAGGAAGAAAGTGGTGAGAAATGCTGATGCCAATGATTCTGATTCTGATGAGTAAATGGGTTGGATGACCATTCTCAGACAGTTCGGGGTTGTAGTTCTGTGTCTTGAATTATGAGACCCCAGTTGGACCTCTGAAAACGAGGGAATACTAGCGTTTTGTTTGTAGAAGGAATCTACCCACTACCAGTTTAGAGCAGTAGCTCCTAGCATGACCTTTCCAAACACTGTTTTCTCTTGCTTTCATCGCTTCTCTGCGTTTTTCTGTCTGTTTTTTCTCTCCCCTAACTCTTGCACAGCTTAAGACAGAGCTGTTGGGCTCAAAGTTTAACTCCATTCTAGAAGAGACTACGGTAAGGCTCCCAAATGGATCCCCATTAAAAACACAAGCCTCAAAAATGCATCTCCTCGGTCCATGTACGTTTTGGCCACTGGATTTTCTTTCCAAATGAGCCCTATTACAATTTTCATTTTAAAATACAAACACGTATATTTTTAATGTTTTTGTTTGAAGGGATGAATGCAATTGTTACCCCACTCCCCATAATGGGGGTGCTGTTTATTTTGTTTGTTTGTTTGTTTGTTTGTTTGTTAACAAAGTACAAAACTATTGAATCCATACCAAATTTGGTCTTATGTATTTCCAGTGACATAGAAAAGATGTGATGAAATTTTAGGGAAAGTATGTCAAACTTTCCAATCCTTATGAATAAAAAAACTCCATTGATTTAATATTGGTGAAATTTCAAATGTGTATAAAACATACAATTTGTTTCAATTTACTTCAAATTTTGCAGATACTTAGAGAGCAATTGATACGCTGACATCAGCTTGATCAAGGCCAAAACAATATGTGCGAGATGCTGGGATTGTTGTGCCTGACATCATGGTTAGATTTTCTTTTAAAAAATATGAATAAACATTTAAATCACCAGGAAACAGCAAAATATGCCTATTTTCTCCTGCTTTATGACCAACATGAAGATATGTTTAAGAACACAAATAAGGATGAGACTGTGTAGGAAAAAAAAGTGGGCAAAATGTCCATCAGACACCACAGTCCACAGTTTTAAATAAAAGAGTGTCCCTCGGGGAAGAAGGTGTGACTGCAAGTATTCACTGTTGTAAAACTGCAGCTGTCCATGTGTTTCAAGTGGGCAATTAATTGTTCATAGTAACTGCATTGAAAAAGTTGTTTGAAAGTTGGGAGTGACTTTCAAATCCAGTCTCATTAGTGTGGAACAGCTGCTACAGCAATACTTTAGTGCTAATTATTCCCACAGTGAACTAAATCAGTAGACAGTTTAGTGTTAAAGCTTCTAAATCTAACCACGGAATACTTATAGATATTAAAGTAAAATGACAGTATGAAGTTTCATTTACATAATTTATGATGAAAGAGTGAAAGGAACAACTGATGGAGTCTATAGTTAACCAAAGCACCATTTTCTCAG
Organism: Gymnapogon annona; assembly: GCA_029814585.1. Taxonomy (NCBI): domain Eukaryota; kingdom Metazoa; phylum Chordata; class Actinopteri; order Kurtiformes; family Apogonidae; genus Gymnapogon; species Gymnapogon annona. The sequence goes on from JAPTHA010000009.1 coordinate 3,932,200, forward strand.
CACATTTTAAATAGATTTTTTCACTAAGTGAAGACTAATTAACTTGCATCAATACTATGAAAAGCCTTTGCTAGGTTTTTCATAACCAAATGACAAGATTGATAAATGTATAAGGTAATTTTATCTATGAATGCCAAGTCTATGATTCAGTCTTTTGATGTTGGGAGCTGGCTATAAGCATTAACTTAATTCTCTGCTAGTGACTGTTGAGTTGCCTGAAAACAGTCTGTATATTGGATTTCTATGTAGAGAGCTCTGGTTGTCCTTAGTGCAACTCTTCTGCTCCTCTACAGCAACAGTGCGTAACACTAGCTACTGTTGACTAAGCTAATGTTGGAATTAGCTTACCAAATGCTTAGTTCTCCATCCACAACAAACTTCAACGAAAACTTAATGTACGCAGATAACTGCACCAAAATTTTACATATTGAATTTTTTAATCCTGTTGGAGTATGTTTGACTTAAAAAAAAATACAGCACCTTCGTTGTTTGTGCAATGTGAGAAATTTCTGTCGTTACTTTTCATTGTACAATTTAGAAATAACAACCCCAATGTTTATTTTTCAACCTTCACTTTATGATTAAGTGAAATACCTCATATTTTTCAGAGTATATAATTGGCCTGAAGAACCAACTTAGTTTTGTAAGGATAGATTGTGTAATCATAGTCTATGTCAAGTACTGAACGGAGAAGCTCAGCTTAGCTTAGCTTTATTTATCCTAAATGTGTACAAGATCACGCTATTACCTTTTAACGGGTTTGCAAGAGCAGGGAGTGACAGATTTTACTGGTTTATAAGAAGTCATCAATGGCAGAATTCCAACAGTTATCTCACAGTGCTTTACATATGGAGCTGGTCTAACCACACTCTGGGATTACTTGTAATAGAAACCTGGCATTTGACTTTTTGGGTTTTAAAATGACAATCCAACCGTCTTTCATTGTTATTCACAAAAAGAAAGTCCAGTGAGCCAACATACATGACCCCTGCTGGCATATCAGCTTCTGTGTTCCGTCCACTTCCTCTCCATTCCAAACGCCGCCTTCTGCATGGCTGCCACATCTGTAACCCAAACAGCCAACTAAACAGGAAACATCTCCCTGTCAGTCTGTCCACCAGTAACAACTAACCTCTCCTTGGCGACGGTGTCTGATTGGCTTTTGCCGGTGGTTTTGTGTGGCGCTGACTGGCCCATCTGTTTGCAGGGAGAAGACGGGGATTACCAACCTGTGGGCTCTATGGCAGGACTGGATAGGCAAGAGCTGAATTACGCCGCTCTGGAGTTTATCGGGGCCAGGTCCAGGGAGGGGGCCACAGGGAGGGGGGATGACGGCGGCAACTACACGGAAATCAAAGCCAAATGAATCGCAATCCTTCCCTGATCCCTCAGCTATGCGAGACGCAGCGGCGAGCCCCACATCACACAGATCCTCTGCCATGTAAACTGTAATAACCTCCCCGTCTCCTGTACTGGATTTAACTCTGCGTTTGATGACTCCTCCTCTCTCATTTCTAAACATTCGCCACCTGTGCCAGTATTTCCCCTCTCATGCTGCCCCTTCCTCCACTGGACACCAGAGTTTTGGGAAAACTGGTACCTCCTTTTGGCCAAATCCTCTGGACAATGACCAAATCAAGCGTTCTTTTAGGTTTCCATCCCCAGTTGAAGTCAATGGGCTAAAAAACAAAACAAACACCATGTAAACCAGAAACCATCATTTTGTTGCTCTGTGCGATTGCTGACGTCCAGTGACACACGTCCTCTCAGTGCTCGCGTCCTTCTCACTATTTGTCTACATGTGTCTCTTGTGGTTTGTCGCTGTGTCTGCTGCCAGTTGAAGTGTCAGGGTAGGGAGTCGTGGGCTTTTCGTTTCCTTTATCTTCATCATGTGTGTCTCTGTTTCCACAGCTCCCGTCTTTCTCTTCCGTTAATTACAACCCAAACAGATAACGGATGAAGGGGGAGACGATGGAAATTCCTCTCAGTGTTTTGTTTCCACATAATTTGCGTTTAATATGTGCCGTGACTCAGTAGCATCTCGTAATATAAATGACGAATATATTGAGACTTTGTCACTTTAGTTAAATGAGTGACAGTGTTTTGTAAATTTAAGTGTTGAACTGAGTGTGACACCGTTTGTCAGTAAATGTCCTGATATGACCAGTCACAGCCAATCTCCATCGTGTTGGTAGGATATCTGGAGTTTTTTGGGGGGGGTTTCCAACACTTGGACCATGACAAAATCTATTTTTCTTTAAAAAATATCCCCTGTCTCTCTGAAGCAAGTGTTCTATCTCCTAACCTGGAAAAATTCAGACCTTAAAGCACAATATACTTGGGTGAGTGGCCAAAGTGTTCTATCTGTTATAGACAATGTGGGTGTGTGTAAGTTTATGTGTGTATGTGTGTATGTGTGTGTGTGTATTCAAATTGTGCTGAAAGATCGCAGGACACTGATCTCTGAGGTCTTTGCAAAATTGAAGCATCACTTCACGTGAGAAGTTGATGGTACTTTATTATTATCATTATTATTATTATTATTATTATTATTATTATTATTATTATTACAGGATTGTATCAAATGTTTAAATGGCAAAAAGTGAGGTTTTGCTTCCAGACACATTTGATCGACCCTTGGTGTAATATCAAAACTCACTAATAGTCTAACGTAATAATGATGGTGTCAGTAATATATATTAATATGATGTATATTGATGGGGAAAAGACAGCTATATGTACAGCAAAGAACCTGCATGATTATGTTTCCAGCAGGAAAATGTTATGGTCAAAAGACAGGAGGGAAATGTCTGGATGAACTGTGTCTTCATATAAATACATTTATGAGAAAGTGTTTACATGCATCGGGTAACTGTTTTACACAACACTCTGCTTGTTTCTCAATGTGCCCGTTCTCCTTTAGAACAATAGTCCTAAGATATTCTCTTGAAAAATCATTTACCAGAGTTTATCTTGGGTTCAAGGTTCAACATGTGAGATGTGCGTGTGTGTTTATGTGAAGTTTGTGTTGGAGTCGGTGTTGTCATTTGTCAACATTTGCCAACTCCATTTCTAAGCTAATGGGACCTGATTTTGCCAGAGAGGAGAGGCTCTGCAGAACTTGTAGGAAGGACTTGAGTTTCGGCTGGTATCATCTTTGCTTCCCCATGTCCCAGGAGGAACTATATTTGGACAAAAGTGCAAAGTGCAAAACCACAAGGGCATTCTATTTAAGCTAACACAACTATAAAGCTATAAACGTCACAAAAAAACCCCCAAACATTTACATAACAACATTGTTTGTGCTGGTAGTTTGTTGATAATAAGCTAATGACAATTTTTTCTTGCTTCATCAGTCGTATCAGCCCATGAACTGATTTCTATGTAGAGGATTAACCCTTTCATTCATGAATTATTGATAACCTACTTCAGGATTTTTTGTCATTAAGACTCAATCATATTAGAGAAAACAGCATGAAAATAGTTGTTTTAACCCTTTCCACTATGCATGAAAGGGTTAATCATTTTTGTATGAGAGCCTGTATGCTTGATCTCAAATACTCCACTGCTCTGGATCTCCTAAACATAGGAAAAAGTATGAGTCTTATCTCATATATACACTCCTAATGTATACACACATGTAACTCACACGTACATGTAGCTAACACTAATAAATGACTAGCCCCCAGCACTATAGCACAAACATTATGGAAGCAAATTAACATGCAAAAATCAGTTTTTACCTGCTTTTAGTTGTAATATTCACTGATGGAGTACATTGAGAAGTAAAATCTAAAAGTCTATGCTTTTTTTATTTTCAGTGACATTCACGCTCCAATGCTGGCAACGCCTAGATTCCCTTTAATCCTGAAGATCCTGATGATGCATTTTCATCATACAATACTTGCCAACACTGACTTTACATCTCCCGTTTTGTAATGTCCGTTTTATAAGCCATATATTTGTAGTGTAGTGATAACCTTGATAACATCTCCAGGGTTAATTATCTACAAAAACACAACGCATTCATTTGTCGTGTCGGTGCCTGTCGATTCATTCATTACTTTATGAAAATTCTCACATTTAAAGGAAACCTCTCACTGTGGTTCTCTACTATAGGTTCACATATTCTCTTACCAGTCTCGCTCATGAAAAGGGCTTAAAATGCTACAACCCACACGCTCTACTGCCAATGACACTGTTGTTTTACACAAGATGCCACCGAGTAACCATTCCACTTTCCCTTGTTTTGTCAAGAATGTACACTATCGATTATAGAAAAAGGGAGTTAACTAATGGTTGTGTTGGACTGAACATTATGAACCCTGACATTTGGTTACATACTTTTTGTCTGTGTTATTAATGATAAGCTCTTACTGAATTACTGTTTTCCCTTGCAAAGTGTTTACTTAAAATTATAAAAGCTAACAGTTTGACTTTTCAGAGCTGTCTAAACACAGTGTGATGCACAACAACTACGCAAATACAATATTCTCATTGAGTGTGCGTCATTGTGATATAAGTCTCCAGTGCTCTGCAAATAGTGGGAGATATGCAATAATCTGGTCACATTCACTTCACAATGATGGAAATTACTTTTGGATCAGCTGCCCTTGGCTGAGGCTTCATGAGCGGATGTTGTAAAATTGTTGCCACCTTATTAAAAATGATGAATGAACTTCATCAAGACAGTAGCACTTCTGGACAAAATGAAAACCTGCAGTGTGAGATACAGCAGAGACCTCAGTGGTTTAATGTGGACTGTAAAAGCAGCAAAGACAACGCAAAAACACAATTATTTTTTGCTGACTTTCAAGTTACATTAAATGTTCAGCGTGTAGACTAGTTAGTTGAAGTCTAATTTAAACAGTGTGTAACAAAATTCTATGTTTGTATCTGTATATTGCGTCTGTTTTTTAAAAAAATATCTGTTACATTCTGTGACATCTAGTGGTGAAATTGAATACTGCATCACTCAACCCTCACCACCCTCTCTGAATGAAGGTGACGTGAAAAAAAGTATTGGCTTTATCTTTGCTGTCCCTTTTTAACCCTTAAAGGTCTAAGTTAGAACTTTCAAATCTAGCAATCGTTTACAATTTACTGCATGTTACAATTCTGCTAAAACAGCATCTTCCTCAGCTTTGAGCACAAAGCGTGAGTGGAATTTCCCTATTAACATAATAAATCATAAAAAGCCAAAAGCCTCAGGTATAACAAACTGTTGGAATTTGTCGTATTGCAAAAATAGTGAAAAAGTTACATCCATTCAAACTGCATATGCGGAGGGTGTGTCAGCGATGACGTGTTATGTTTGAAAGGGTTAATTCAACTGATATGAACTGTTTTCACACTCAGTAATGGAACAAAACACCTGATGCTACTACGAAGAAAACACACATGATGACAACTTCCTCCCTCTATCAATTTATATAACAAACATGATATTATAAAAGTAAATTTTATACACTACATTTTCAGGTGATTATACACCGAAAATAGTACTTCTGAGCATTACAGTTAAAGTCTGGAGTTAGACTTTTCTAAGTCCCTGTAAATGTTCTACAATGGACTAATGGTAATTTACAACAAAGACAAATAATTTCTATCAGACAGGATGATTTTATACTCCGATAAAAGAGGAAACAAAGGGAATAAATAAAAGAGTTGAATAAGAGCGCTGCTGTGAAAGTTTCAGCATTTATCACTAGGATTTGTTTTGAAGCGGTTTGTGTCAGAGTCTGTTTCGTGCTGGGAAGTTTGTTGATGTCAGGTTGCATTTTTAAACTGTCAGCTCTTACCTACAACTATAATAAAAGCCACTGCATTGATTTTCATGCGGAGGTCTCGGGTTCCTCCTGAACTCCTCGGTGCCTCCTCCTCCACAGACCCATTATCTGCAACACAGAGTCCGATCACATTAAAAAATGACCTGCTGAGAGCACAACACAAACTAAACACACACACACTCAAATCTCACACTGTTAACCTTTTAAAAGCCAGACAGACTAAATTAAAATGTATTACACATTGTTGTTGAGTTGGAACAAATTTCTCTCTCTTTTTCATTTTTTTTATGAGATGAACACAGATTAATGTACGTCAAAATGATCTAATTGAATTGTGTTGATAATATGAAAAAGGACAATGTAATTTAAATTTAAAAAGTTATCCTTGTCCAAACTGATTGCTTTGGTGTTATTCTGTTATCAGTTCTCGGTGCGTGTAAACTGCTCCCTCATATCTGGTTTTGATTAAAACACTGTTTATCTTGGGTTTATGATGGAAGTTTTTGAATTATGCTGCTTTGCATAATTACATTTGCCTGTATGTGTCCACTTCCTGTCTTTGAGTAAATCTGGGGGGATTTTTATAATGATTTTTTTCTTTTTTTTTAAAAATATAAAAATCTGTCATTTCTAATCTTTTGTCACCGCGTGTTGTAAAGCCAGTTTGTTTGTCCTATACTTTGTGGTGATCATACTTATTACAATGAAGAGTTTTGTTTGTTTTTTTTTTTTCTACATATATTGTATGATTGACACAGTAATTCAGATCAGGGTTTTGCAATCTCTCTGCAAATTAGCATTGTTACATAATGACAGTAGGATTTCTGCCATGATGTCGTTTGCTTGCTCTTTTGTTTTTAAACAAGTGTTTCACGCCTCAAGCAAAACCATCTGTCTTCAGTTCCATGCAAACAAAAATAAAAGAAAAACACAAAATGGAAACAGTTGATCATTTATAAAACAAAAACAAAGGTTTCTATCGACGACTACGCTTCAAAAAAAAAAAATTTTTGTTTTACCCATAAGGACCCAGTACAGCTTTTATATAAGATCCCAAATTAAGTTGTAAGTCTTAAGTGTTGTATCTGCATTTATTATCATATAATACTATGTAATTTTTTTTCGGTAAATCTGGTATTTTTCTGTATTTAAATTTCCAGATTTGTTTTTATACATCAAAACAGAGAAAACTGAAAAAAGGGGACCTTTACAATTAAATCTCTCATTAACTGAACTTAAACCCAGTGTGTCCATCCACTGTCATTGATTCAACTCCATGGTTTTAATGGTGAACAGATGTTTGTTGAAAATTACAGCGTTTCCATGGTAACTATGGAGCCTCTGAACGTCCAAATACATCATCTCTGGTGACCATGAAAATATGAGTAACTGTAATTTAAAGAAACTATTGATGTACATTGATAGGATTAATGGACTGACAGTTTAGATCAATGGATAGTTTTGTTCACAGTGGATGTTTGGGTCTTTAAGGGTTAATCAGTATAAATAGATGCAGACTGGGGTCAATGCAAGTCACAGTTCAGAGTGTGACGTCTTCACATACAGACACACTGTGACATCCCAGCAAGAACAACAAATACTCTGAAATTCAACATCTCAACCTCGGTCTCAAAGCTTCTTATGAGTGATGGGTTTGTACCAATCTCCCAGTTTGTATGAAATTTGGTAAAATTAGTTTCTTTATGGAAATCTTACGAAGTTGCTGCAGCTGCCATTAAAATCACAAGAGCAGCTCCAGGTATATGTGATGTTGTGTCCCACGGAGACTGTCGAGTTGTACGTTCTTCATCAGGGACATTCCTATGTCACACCTACAGACATAAAACATGGGGAACCCCCCCATGTTCTACCCAAGCCACAGTCAAGTTGTTGGTTGGAAGGTCTTACACTTTTTCAGGTCGGTATAAACAGTGTGCCTGTCCTGATCATCGCAAAACTGTACTGATCAGAAATCAGTTCTCAAGGACTCAATAGCACAGTAGACCAGTGTGTCTCGTGTATAGCTATATGGTTTGATGACTTGGACTTAATACAAATCAGATGTGGACACCTGTAGGGGTGGCTAATGGGATTGTGTGGGTTGTCATGACAACCCCTGACAACCCTTGAAGCAATGGCCCTGCTTCTGTGCCAATGTTTATTGGCTTTTCTCAAATGAACACACATAAATGAACACAAAGTTATCATTAATTACACTATGGCAATATATTCTTTAAAAATGTGACCATTAAAATCGTTTTGGTATTTGAACTACACTCTGAATCAAGACAATGTTACATTTACACCACAAGACAACATTTCCAACCTACAATGGCAGGATCACAGACAACAGACAAAACACCCCGCCAAAAAAACTCAAAACAAAAAACAAAAAAAAAAACACATAAATAAGTGAACCGCACGAATCACTGGGAGACATATGTTGACCATGAGGGGCTTTTGACACAATATCTTTAGGCTGGCATTTCTTCTTCTTCACCTATTTCTTCACTTCTGCAAACAATGTTTAGAAAGACCACTGTTTACTTTTTAAATCAGGAAGTTACATGTTGCTCTGAGACACCAGGGTGAAGTAATGAACACTAATCATTCACAAAAAAAAGAAAAAAATATCTTCATCAGAGGATTTTAAATACCAACGAATAAGTCACAGGGAACTTTTAAAAGGGTGAGTGAATTATTAAAGATGATGAAGTTTGTTCTCCTTAAGAAATGAATCAAAACACCCTCACTTAAGGTTCTTACAACAGAAGAAGCGGAAACATCATTTAGACAGAACTGGAAATGTTACAACACTGTTGTCAGACAATAGGAAGGACTGACAGAAGAACCGCTAATGCACAAGTTCTTACACCTTGAACATTGACTTATACAGGTATGTTTTTTTTTTATGAAGTTTCCAAAATAATATGAAACAAATGATCATTTTAAACCACTGGTTTGGCCAAGTCTAATACACCAGCCAGGCATTGGTAGAAATGATAGATGTTGAAGTTTTGAGATGTTTTGTAGCTATTCTAGAAACATTTAAGTACTTTTATGTTTATATCTTGGAGTTTATTATAGATCAACTCTTCACCTGCTTCATCTACAAAGGACTGATGTTTTACCTGATGTTGCATTGATTTGGCTGTGATTATTTGTTATTATTATTATTTGTTTTTTAATTACAGAGTATACTTACAGAAAAATAAAGGTAATCTCTAAATTCATCTAAAGAAAATGTACAAAATGCCGCTCATGCCAGAAGTTTGCTGTGAGCAAAATTTACACTTTGAATTCACACTGTATTTTAGGTTAAAAAAAATGTATATCATCTGATATAGTGTTATTTTATTTATTTCAATTCTGAAGCTGTCCATGTTTTTATTCCAATTCTAAAATACTGCTGTTATAATGCAGCCTGTTAATAATAATAATAATAATAAACTTTATTTCTATAGCGCCTTTCATGCAAGAATCGTAGCCCAAAGTGTTTCACGTCAGTTAAAAAAGATTATATGTAGATGATATAATACGATTATATAATATATCATTATAAAAGTGCAAGAAATAAAATTACATTTCAACAGAATTGCATGAACAGGGGTGAAAAAGTACAATTATACAAGAAACAAAATGAGATTTAAACAAAATTACATAAAATAGGTGAACGAGATGCAATAACAGGTA
>JAPTHA010000009.1:3956298-3973299 GCA_029814585.1 Gymnapogon annona
AGAATAGAATAGAATAGAATAGAAATACTTCATTGATCCCAATCTGGGAAATTCAGACAGACAGAGGAGCTCAGGCCTGGCTGTGTATGAAGGCATTACTATGGAAACAGGGAAGTTGTATTTAATTTTAATTCTATATAAATATTCATTCATTTTCTGAACCTGCTTTAACCTTTGCAGGGTCACTGGGGAGGTTGAAGGTGAAGGGTTAATTGTTCTCTCATTTGTGTTTTTTCCTACTTGTCTTTTCTCTGCCCTTGTTTGTTGTTTGTTGCCGTACACTGTAAAATTTCCCATTCCCATATGTTTCCTTTCCCTTCCTTATCCCTAACATGGGGACACAGTTCTGCAAAGGTCCAGGTTTTATTTGATTTTATCAGTTATTTTCTTTTCGAATGTGTCGGGGTGTTTTTAACACCCGGGTGTGCTTTTTTTTTTATTTTAAATCTGTCTAAGATCTAATAAGATCAGATAATACACCACATGCCGGACACCTAATTGACGACCCAACTACCGCACTTCCAGGATTTAAAAACAAACGAAAATACTGGGTCTTCTCAAATAGACTGATGACGGGACACGGTAGAACCGCCTACAATATGCACAAGTGGAAACTCAGAGACTCACCAACATGCACACGATGCCGCGCGAGCCAAGAAACAACAGACCACATTGTCTTAGACTGCCCCAAAACCAAATTAGCGAGCGGCTACGACACAATCCTAAAATGCAAACAAGACATGATAGACTGGATGAAAAACTTCAACCTTGAGGTGTAGCTAATGCCATACGATACTACTACTAAGATCTAAAGGAGCTCAGACTCATAAAATACTTTCATAATAACTCGTAAATAATGACAACCCCAGTGTTCTCTTTTTTTAAGAATAAAAAAAGTAAAATTCTATGAAAATCTTGACATTAGCAAACTATCCTTTATTTAAATATGGACTACCTGAGGAAATATGAATAACATGAAGTTTCTTAAGACAAGTGAATTATCATATAAATGATCATGTTATATTTGATGTATTTGTAGATCCACTGTGATCTGTTAGTAGTAACACACGTGTAAAATAGAAGCTGAGACATAATATTGTTCAAAATTTGACAAATTTTTCTTAAGAAATACATTTTTTTTCATGTTATTCACATTTTGTTTGGAAATGTAAACATTTCCGTAGTGTAACTGTTCTCGTTTCATTCTTAAACAGAGTGGAGTTGACGTTATTCTAGTCTCTTTTTCTTGTTATTGAACTGATGTTCTGTCCTGATGTATGGGTTGGATGACCTCCACTCTGATGGGAGACGTTCTGCATCACCGTGACTCACACTGTACGTCCACCTGCGTAATGGAGGAGTTCTGGGCTCCGTACTCGTTGCTGACTCGGCAGTAAAACCATCTGTCCTCCTCTGTCACGGTGGCGGCGATCGACTGGTTGGAGCCCATGGGTGTGACCTGGTGTCCATCCACTCTGTACCACTCGTAGGTGTCCACCGGTGGGTTTGCGTTGGCGCTGCAGGTCAGAGTCACAGTTCTGCCTTCTTCAACGAGACCCACGTCGCTGATGGTGGCGTCAGTGGGAGAGTCTGCAGGTGACGTACACATGAGGGTTTTAATGCACTCTGTGATTCAAAGGAAACGCTGGTCAAGAGTCTGAACCGCGCTGCATGTGAGGAGCTCACTGTTCACCGCACCTTCACATGACCAGACCCAGTACAGATCCACTAGAGCAGAGGTGTCAAACCTGCGGCCCATAGGACGAATTCACGAAATGCAAAAATGACACTGAGGATATTAACTTTAATTCAGGGGCCAAATAAAGCCCTGTTTCGAGTGGGCTAGACCAAAAAATAGTATCATAACAACCTATAGAAGTAAGATTTGAACAGTATTATGTTTGTCATTGAATAGTTTGCGATCTATAAGTTGTACATAGAATAAGCAGAGGTGTCGTATTTTTAAAATTGCACTTGTTTTTCTTAAGAAATTCCAGGTTGTTTATGGTTATTCTCATTTTTTTAATAGGGACTTTATAGATATCAACAGTTTCCTAATGTAATTACATTTTTTCCCTGTTATTATTTGACTGGTCCGGTCCACTTCAGATCAGTTTGGGCTGAACGTGACCCCTGAAGCTGTAACCCCCATACATTTACAGTACATACATTATGACTTTGCTTTGTCATCACAACCTCTCCACCTCTGAAGACAATAACCTGAAGCATTCGGGGGAACAGTACATAGAAACAGGACAAAGATGATAAGGTGAAGGCTCCAGTTCTACGGCTGTTCACACCTGAAATCCTGGGAATTTGGACAGAGGTTGTGGAATATTGAAAAGAAGAATGGAGTAAAGTCATGGTGACATTTGTGCAGGAAATGAGAAGTTTACAAAAATGCGCCTGTACAGTTCTATTTCCTGTTAGTGTTCAGCCAATGGGTGAAGACGGCAGAAGACAGTACAATGTCTACTTAACTGTTACAACTGACCAGATTATTGCTTTTTGTTCAGTCGTGCAAAAGCGCTGTATCTATTTTCTTTGCCTTTGTATGCAAAGAAATCGGAGCAGTTCCTAGCCCTGGCCTGTGATAGGCTGACTTCAGGAAACCATCTGCATATAAAGACCCAAGATGGCCGCACCATGGAGCGACGGCACCAACACAGCTGACGTCCTCCACTTCCCACCTGCCCGTTTGCCTTTGTTTAAGTTGGCTTATGTGTTTGGTTGTAAGGCGATTTTTGGACAATTATTAGTTTGTTATTAATTTGTTTTTGTAAATACAGGAGGTCCTCGGGTTACGTGGTACTTAAACTGCGCTGAGTCTCATCTGCCATTTTGTCTCCAGTCGCCCCGTGGCACCTTTTGTTGTTTTTGCACACAACCCCGACCCAGCGTCCCGGGACCCCCATGGGAGCTTCCCCAGATATACTCCGTGGACACCTGGCGACGTGGCAGCTCCGCCCTTCGCTTCAGGTCATAGAGTTCTGAACAAAACCGTTGCTTCCTGTGCCACTCTGGGCACCGCAGCCCAGAGTCTGCCGGTACGAGATCCAGCCGCAATGATCCCACCGAGATGTACAAAGACGTCAGTCGTTCAGCACGACACTTTTCAAATGTCCACAAGTTGCACGCCACAAATACGTCATCCGGGTCTAAAAGTGCCCAAGGGTTTGTTACGAAATTACATAACAAACACTTGGGATACCGTAACTTCCTTGACCATTATTAAGGACAAAGCCCGTATTTTTGCATGTATTTGGATCATCATTTAGAGATTTAGAGGGCATTTAGGGGGTTTTCGTGGGATATTTAGGTGGTGTTAAAGGATTAATTCTGATTTACGCGGAAATTTAGGTTACGTCACCAGCGCAGGAAGGAACTTGTTCGCAACCCGAGGACCTCCTGTAAAAGCCTTTCTCACATTTCCTCCCAGACCCCTAGACTGGAGCATAACATACACATATGTTCATTATTAAACCTAATGTGCCTTTTATGACAAGAGTCTGTATGTACTGTAAGTCAAAAGTTATACAAGAGTCATGTAAGGTATGACACTTATGACGCAGCGTTATTATGAGGTAATTAATTGCTTTGAAATAACAATAACAAATTACTGGAAGGAACTTGTACAACACTGCAGACCCGTGTGTGATGTGAACCCCAGGATCTACTCACACAGAATATGCAGGGTCAGGCTCCTCTCGTTCAGGAGCTCTGGTTCAGGTTCGGACCCTCAGCTGTAGGCGGCGCTGCACGACACCTTCAGCCCGTTATGAAGGCGAGACACCGTGAGGTTAAGGACAGATGTCACGGACTCAATCTCTAGGTTTTCCGCCACGTCCCCCAGGTCAGGGGTCCATGTCAGGGTCGGGGGCTGGACGGGCCACAGCCGAGCAGCTCAGCGTCACCGCAGTGCCTTCCTCCACCTCCAGCCTGGACGGGGTCACAGTGGGAGGGGGCAGAGAGTCTGAAGAGGACAGAGACAAACGGCAGAGCTGAAGAAGAAGAACTAACAATGGAGTCACAGCGCTGAGGGGGTTAACTCTGTGTTCTGAAATGGTTAAATCTGTGGAATCACAGATGTGGGTCTGGAAATGTTGGAAGTGGAAATGCATCATGGGTATTCTATGAACTTAGAGCTTCATATTTATATACTGTAAAATAGTGAATGGATTGCTCTTATATAATGCTTATATTATATTTATGGTGCCCAAAGCACTTTACAATGGCCTCATATTCACCCATTCACACACACCACTGAAGGGTGTTAAACTCAGTTTAGTTCAGGGGCCACATCTCATGTGGGCCAGACCAGGAAAAAAAACAAAAAAAAACAGCATAATGAGATATATATATATATTTGTCTATGCTTTAGCACACAAAAGTAATAGTCCAGTTTCATTTTCACGTGTTCATTACAACTCACAGATCACAAAGGATCTACAAATACTCAAAACATTCAGTAACAGTTAGTGTATTATTAAAATTACGTTTATGTGATTTTATTTATCTCACTATGGGGAGAGTGTACGTTTTAGATATTTTCATGTAATTGTATTTCTGCACACTAAAATAAACAGGAAACTTTGGAATTGTCATTGTTTATTTGTTATTATTTCACTTCTGTTCTGTTCTACTTGAGATATCTTCAGTGTCATTTTTTGCATTTGACCAATTCATGTCACGGGCCGGATCGAACCCTTTGACAGGCCAGTTTTGGCCCCAGGGCTGCATGTTTAACACCCTACTGCAGACTATATTTTATATTTGAACATAATATCGATACTTTATTGTCCTTATATTTGTAAAAACAAAAAAGCAAAGAAGAAGAAGAAAAGAAACAAGACTGATGCTTTTCACTTTAAATACTTTTTGAGTGGAATAATCAATTACTTTTATTGACACGGTTGAGAGGAACGTTCCTCAAAACGTTATAATAACTTCATAATCTAATGGACTGAGTCCATTTCAAACTGTCTTTCTGACATAAGTGTCATCTCTGTGTGAGCATTACCTTGGACGTTGATGAGGACACTGGTCTGGAAGTTGAACTTGAGTGCATTGTCAACACTGCAGTCTGAAGTAATAGTTGTCATAGTGACGGGACGGCAGGTTGTAGAAGATGGTGGTGCAGTCCTTCTGTGTCAGATTCCCTGTCAGGTTCCCCTGCAGGAGATTGACGCTGGCGCTGGACCCTGTCAGGCTGGAGTCGAACACCTGCGTCCAGATCCAGCTCCCTCTCTTCCATATGGCCCTGCAGGTCTGGTCCAGATACTGGTCCCATTCTGGAGGCAGGCTGAAGATACAGGGGATGACGACACACGACCTACCCAGAGCCTCCAGCGTCTCAGGCAAGACCACGGACCAGTGCTCGCAGAGACCTCCTGAGGAGGACCGAGCACAGCCAAGGGATCATCATCACATCAGACACAAATAGGACTAATGGTCCAGTGTTCTCTCAGGAATCACCAACAGGATGAATGTGTGCGGTTGTCAGGTTGAGTCTATATGTTCTAACCCTGTGGTGTTGATGCAGATCAATCGACCAATAGAAGTTGGCGGTACTTTCACTGGAGGAGAACTCAACCAGTCAAACCAATGACTTTTATCAGTGATCAATAGGAACTATATTGATATCAGTAACTATTTACATGTTATAAACCATTAAAGTATGGACCATTATATTATATTTTGTAATTGTGTGTATTGTGTACTATATATACTTTATAATTGTCTAAAAATACTTATACTTTATTTATAATACTTATTTATAATACTTTATAATACTTTATTTATAATGTATGATAGTAATACATGATCTACTTATAATGGCACATTACTTACAATACTTCCAAAATTTCTCAAAAATTCCCAAATCTAAATTTCTGAAAACTGTGAACAAACTTTTGTAAACATTGTCCAAACAAAGCCACAAATGAAATTCCAAATCAATCCCAGCTGTAATGTGGTCGGAGAAGGCCCCACACATGGCCTTCACAACAGCTCATGACCAATAGAAATCAAACAACGAAGACAAAAACAGTAGCTAAAGTACTGAAAGTAAAACCTCCAACAGACAAATTGGTTCTGAGGCTCTTCAGTGTCGTACCTGGAAGGAGACAACACACGAGGAAGACCTTCAGAGCACCTGTCATGATGATCCAGCAGAGATCAACTGCAGACCCGGACAGAAAACATCACCATCATCAGCAGCTCACAGTCATTTGTTCTAACAAATGTAATCGTTTAATCGTATGAAGGAAGTACACACACATCCTAGTGTGCAGTCAGTACACACATTATCAGCGCTCATATATAAAGGGTTTTTTTTTTTACTATTCAACACATTTATTACAAAAGCAAATGGATAGACAAGCCCATGGAAATTATATATCAAAGTCTGTTTTTTCCTCATTGAACCTCTATCTGGACTCCATTAGTTCCATCCAGACGGTACTGGATCTGTTTCCATGTCTGTGTCCAAGACTCATCAGTGGTGTCAGTGACATCACTGATCTTTTACTTCAGGTTGTTGATGGTATCTTTGTTCCATACATGATATCTTTAACATAAACTCATAGAAATAAACTCAAGGAAATTTAATTTCAAACACTGCAATGCATTCAGAACAGGTTTTAATAATAATATCAGCAGAACTTGAAGACAATTACAGTAGCTGTTAGGGGACACAAGCCAGTGTCTCACTGTGCCAGTCCCAAGCCCGGATAAATACAGAAGATTGTGTCAGGAAGGGCAACTGACATGCCAAATCAAACATGTGAATTGGATTCGCTGTGACGACAGAACTTGAAGGGGACGAGAGAAGAGGAAGGAACCAAAGGCAGAATTAAAGGATTCAATGAAAATGATCCTAAAATAGCGAGTACAAACACTTTCAGGACACATATAGTTTCTTCTCCACTGTGCAATGGTATGTTTTTAAGTCTGATTCTGAAACCTCGAAGAATACATAAACAATTTAGATGCGTAAATAAAAAGTTTTAAAAAGTAAATAAAAAAGAATGAAATGTTCTGTGCTTCTTTCAGCTCATATATTACATTTTAACCTTCAAGTGGGTCTATTACAGACTTAGTGCCTCATGTTATAAAAGATCCCACTGTATTTCACAATTTGTAATAGGTCACAACTCAAAAGTGGTCCTTTGTGTTAGATTTTTTTAAAATTATGATGCAGACACTAAAATCAGGACATTATAAACAATGGAAAATGACAGTGGCACAGTTCTGCGAGGTGAGAAAAAAATGCACATCAACACATTTTAATATTTAACATTTGATACAAAAAAGAATAATGCATATTCATCAATGCCACTGTTAATTGTTGACATATACTCAAAATAATAGTAATCCAAATATCAAACAAAAAAATAGGCTTAGGTCTTTATCTGAAAAAATGGTTTGTTTATATTACAAGCATGGCATTTAAGGGGTTAAAAATATGAGTTATTGAATAGTTGGCATTTTCGTAAGTGCACAAGTTGATATTTCTGAAAATATATTCAATTAAATAAATGGTAACACTATGAAAAATAAGCTGACAGTACAGCAGGATAGTTATATAAAGACAGAAATACACGTTGTACATAACAGAACTGTATAGTTAAATGTCATTTAATCAAGAATTAAATCCATTAATAGCTAACTAAAGAAGTCACACAACAACCTTTCCTGAAAACACGAGTCTTACCTTAGAACAAAGACGTTCAGCACCCGATACTTGTATTTTCTAGAAAACGAAACTAAACATGAGTTTTTAAACTAAACATGAGTGGTCACGGAGGGTCCGGTCATTCTGTTGACTCTGAGTAAACAGCATCGACGTCCTCCAAACACACAGTCAGGCTGCTGACAATGGACAACAAACACACACACACACACACACACACACACACACACACACACACACACACACACACTGAGCAGCAGGTTCAGCACAGAGCAGAACCAGTGTTCTGATGTGAGGCTGATGCACATCCATGGACAGACTGGTTTCAATGGTTTTCTTTGATGTTTATATGAACCTGACATTCTACAGTTGTACACATGATGTGACCAATGAAGGGAGATCTTTCTTCCTTGGTAAGATGTAAAGAAAGTAGGTGATTATTTGGGGCAAAAAAAACAAACAAACTATTTACAGTCAAAAATGTGAACAGTAAACGGTGAAAAATATTTTAGAAATTTAGAAGCAGTACAATTTAAATCACAGTCAGGAATAAATAAACAAAAATAGAAATTGGAATTTTTGGAATAAAATACATATAACAATTCAAACCAAACAAACCAGTGACATATTTAGGACAATGTAAAACCATATTGTGACACTTGTCATTACTGTTTGTATCTCAGACCCTGATTAGAAAAGAAACACCTGAATTCACTGAAGTCCGTATGTGACTGTAATCTTAACGGAAGCATTTTATTGTGCGTCTAATGGGTTTCTAAATGATTTAGAACAATGTTATTAATTGGGTCAGAAATATTAATCAGCTGATATGATTATACACTCAATCAAGTGGACAGTGAGCCTACACACACACACACACACACACACAACCTTCCATAGTACAAACAGTATCAGTCCCAGTTGAATTAAAAACGGGAAAAAATAAGAAAAAAAGATCAAGTAAATCTGAGATTGAACAGAATAACTAAGTACATCTTGCATAATAATCATCTGAACACTCAACTGAACAGAAGTTGTCAGTTATAAAAAATAAATTGTTTGATAGCTTACTAACAACTATAGTGTATAAAACCTAATAATAATAACCAGATGTGCAGACATTTACGTACAGTCTTCATGTGTGAGGCTTATTGGGATTTAAAAAGAAAAGAAAAATAAATAAATAAATGGATAACAGCTCTGATGTCAGTTTGACTATTGGTAGTTCTATAACTTATTATGGGTCAGCGTTATTAAAGTAAACATGAAATACCCTTTAACCTCAGTAGTTTGTATTCCTCACATCGATGAGAAGTGTTGAATACAGAAGTACAGTCTGGGTTTGAGTTAGTGTCGATCGACGTACTGGTTTGTCTTTGAAATGCTGTTTAGTTGATAATTCAAAGACACTCAGTAACATCGCAGAGGAAAGAAAGCAGGAACGACAGACATTTAGCTGAAAACATTATACAAACAGAATATTGATCAATAGACAGTGTTGATACTTCATCTTCAAGGTTATTGTCGTCTGCACGTATTGACCCTTTAAGCACCAACGTCACAATACTGTGATGAGCAACACAACTGAATCAGACAGCTTTAAGACAATAGATATAAAACTATATATTAAAAAAGCCTCTGGCACCAAAAATATTAATCAGATTTTTATTGAATAGGTTTTGTGTATATTTTTATTACTATTTTTTTTAATTAATCTTTTCATCTTACTATCTTTATTACTACTAATGCTGCTGTAACACTGCACATTTCTGCACTGTAAATATAATGTAGGATGAGTTTTTATTCAACTTTCCCTGTCTTCCATTTGGATGAAGTACTGTAAAACAAAGTGGGTGCTACAAATAAATAGAATTATAATACATACGCACTTTGCATAATGTGGATTAATAAAAACATATTTGTCTATAATACAGGTAATTATATCTAAAATAGGCTATAAATGAAATGTTATCTTGTAGTTACACATTCTGGACCTCGAAAGTCAAATATTTCCTAACTTCATGATCTGGACCTCTGTGACCTTTATGAGAGACAAACTTTGTACGATGGCACATCAATAAACATTTATAATAGGACCAATAAAGGACAAAGCTTATAAAGGACAGAGAAGACTGTATCTGCTCAGGAGGCTGAGGTCCTTTAGGGTGCGGGGGGTGGGGGGGCACTCCTGAGGACCTTCTACAACTCAACTGTTGTTTCATCTGCCATATTCTGTGCTGTTCTGCTGGGGGAGCAGCATCACAGCAGCTGACAGGAAGAGGCTGGACCAACTGATACAGAAGACCAGCTCCGTCCTGGGATGAACCTCTGGAACCTGCGGAGGAGGATTGACAACCAAGCTGACCTCCATCTCGGTCAGAGACTCTCACCCGCTCAAACACACACTGACTGCACTGAGGAGTTCCACTCGTGACAGACACCCCAAGTGTGTGAAAGAGGTGTCACGGGTCGTACCTTCCTGCAGCTGTCAGGTGTCAGAACAGAAACTGACACAAATAATCAAGGCAATTACATCCCTTGTTCTTCATTTGCACAACTGTAAATTTAATTTCTGTTCTATTCTAAAACACCACATTTTTTCTTGTGTGCCCTGGAGTCTATTCTTGCTGCTGTATGTTTGAAATTTCCCCGAGTAGGACTATTAAAGGACTGTCATATCAATCTCATAAAAAACCCTACAATTATATCAAAAGTGACTTATGGCATCATTACTAATCATTACTAAATAACATGTCTCACATTTTGCCCAATAACGCTGCCATGATATAAATATAAATAAGACTCAATAAACTCACTAAACACTCAATTGAGCATTTCCTTTTCTTAACAACCATTTAATTGTGCAATGACAACAGTGTTCATGTCGATAAGGAAACCATAGAAATTGAAAAATAATTTAATTCATGGAAATTGAATGTACAAAGTGTCAAAAATCAAGAAAAAGATACTGGGTGGACAGAGTGATGAGAAATGCAGAGGTCCTTGAACACAACTCCACCTGCTATACTGATGTTCACTTACTGTTGGGCTGTTGAATTTGATGCTCACATACAGGGTGTCCACAAAGTCTCTTCACAATTTAAAACATTTATTACAAAAGTAAATAATGAGGTCTGTTCATCAGATGTGTTCCATGTACTCAGTAGATCTCAGAGTTTTTAAATCACATTTTTGGATAATATTACAATCAAATGATTGTTCCGTTTTTCTTGAGTGAAAGATCAACTAGTGCAAATATTGAGCTTTTGACTGAATATGTGTCACCACAAGAGGACGACTCTCAACCGTGCATTCTTTCACTGCATGTTGGTGAGTTCCTAAATCTAGCACTTACACAGCGGTGGATTGAAAGGGATGACCTGATTCCCTGGATACCTCGTTCACCAGATATCACTGCCCTGGGTTTATTTCTATGAGGTTTTGTTAAAGATATCATGTATGGAACAAAAATACGGGACATCACCGACCTGAAGTAAAAGATCAGTGATGTCATTGACACCACTGATGAGTCTATGACACAGACATGGAAACAGATCCAGTACTGACTGGATGGAACTAATGGAGTCCATATAGAGGTGAATCCTTTATTTTCATTTTGTAATGATGTCGATAGGTTTGTCCATTCATTTTCTTTGGTACTACATGTGTTAAATTGTAAAGAGACCTTATGGACACTACAACTAACACAGCTGCAGTTGCTCATGGCCGTGGTGTTGCGTGTTGCAGTGCTGGACTTCAGACACGAGGGGGAGCTCACACTCAGGATAAAACTCTCAGTAACAGGCAGGTCCAGGTGGATCAGTCAATCAGTTTCTGGTTCAGTGCTGATTCTCTGCAGCCATTGAGGCTTCACTCTCCAGGAACAGTGTTTTGCTGCTGTGTCCCATCTGACCTGTTGAGCCCCCGGACTCACCCACTCACTCATCCAGACGGTAGCTTCATGAGTCCAGGCAAAAAACTGAGCCAACATCCTCAAATGCAGGCACTGAGCACGTGTCCTGTTGGGTCTCTTCACTCCCAGGTGTAGCAGTCACTAGTGAGAGGTCAGTAACGGCAGTGCTCGTCTGTTGCCGTGACAATGACGTCCATCCAAATCCGCATGGACACAGCATTGGTCGCCACCAGGAAGAAAAGTCGGTCGTATGTCTTCACGCAAAACGTCAAACTGGGCTTTGGAGACTGAAAGGAAGGATGGAAAATCATCAGTCATGTCGAAAAGAAAAAGAAGTCACTTTTACACACATTACTAAAAACGTTTCCCATCACTGGCATTGATGTGTTCCAGAGTCACATTCCAAGAGCTGGAGTTTGTTAAGAGTCGCTGTAGTTAAGTTTCTTTTGAAGTTTGATCCAATACATATGTACTTCACATAAACACAACAGCAGGTGTTTTTTGTTTTATTTGAAGGAAGTTTTTTTACTCACATTGCTTTCATAATTACTGTGTATTTATAGATAAATTAACACAGAAACTGTTCTCAAAGCAAAGCAGCGACTTCAAAAGGTCTGTGTAAAAAGGCCAGTTGGAAAAAAGTTAAAGATCAGGGCTGTCAATCTGATTTCAGTTCAGATCTTCACATTCAGCCCAATATCCAAAGTAGACTCAACCAGTCAAATAATAGCAGTGGGGGGAAAAAATAAGTAATGAAAATACTGATCTGATCTGACCTACTTTAGATCATATTGGTTTGAATGTGGAACCTGAACTGAAAACGTTTGGACATCCTTGATTGTTAATATCTATCTAATGTTAGCATTTTACAAATTCTTCCATGGGCCATGTGTTTGTCTGCACTTCCACAAGCCTTGATACCAGTCTTTGAGTCCAACTGTTTAAAACTACAAGCCATGTGATTTAAATCAAGTCCAAGCATTAGTGTGTTTCCGGTAACTTTTAGAAACCCCCTCATAAATGTGAGTGTTACAATAAGAGTCCTTGAGGCCAATGTGTTGCTTTCTCCAACACAGGCTGCCCATTGATCATCATTTTTTATCTTTAAATTACGACAAAAGTTTCATCATTGTGAATTTCCAATCTAGGTCCCACAGTAAATATAGAGAAATATAACAAATGCTATGTAAATGGATAAATGGACTGCATTTATATAGCGCTTTTCTACACATATGTACTCAAAGCACTTTACATTGGCCTCACATTCACCCATACATTCACACACCAGTGGGCGACTGCTGCCATGCAAGGCGCTGCCATGTCTATGTGTCTATGTGAAAGACAGAAATATTTAAAAGTTACTCATTTCATACAGTTTCTTAATATTTAATATAATAATTTATTTAGTAACAATAAACATATATTATATGAAAATAATTAGTTAATACTTGACTATATCAATCCATACACTTACGAAAATTATACCTAATATAATCATGTAATTAGAGCTAATAGTGAGACAGTGAAAAAGAGTTAAGCGTCTCAGATGGGTTTATGTAGAATTGAATTGGTTTAATAAATTTAATCCTATTTGAAAAGTCTCTTCCTAGAAAAGGAAGATACTTTTATCAGCACTAAATGTTGTTACATCTAAAACTAGTACATTTTCACAAGATTTATGTGAACAATGAAACGATTAATGGACTTACTATGTTGCTGTATAAAAGATGATGACATTATTAATCAGTGACTTCAGTATATACTGTGACAGCTTTCTTGGTAGTTCTTCTCTGTTCAACTGAGAAGAACTACCAAGAAGGATGATGACCTGTGCTAATGACAAACTAGGTGGACATTGTGACAAGCCAACGTACAAGTATGTTTAACTGTATCTTAATGTGTCTTTGCTTGGACTGATGATGTATCAATATGATGCAAAGTTCATCTAGACTACCAGACTTTCAGGACATGGCTTGTGAGTATGTTAGTGACTCATCGTCTAAACCACTGAAACTGATCTCTGGTACTTATGGGTGGAGGAGGGGTACAACCTGGAAGTGTCACCAGGTCATCGCAGGGCCGACATATAGACCAACGCTCAATCAGTCTCACATTCACACCTATTAACCCACGTCTGAGGGTGGTGGGAGGAAGCGGAGTACACACACACAGACATGGTGAGAACATACAAACTCCACACAGAAAGGTGTCTGGTGTTGGACAGTGCTAACCACTGCACCAGCGTATGTTAAATGAAGTTGTGTGCAGTAGATGATCTTTTCCCTGGTGAGCAAATCGAATGAGATACTTTGATTTTATCACGTGTACTCACAGAAGCAGCCGTTCGTAAATGATCATAATAAACTTCTTCTATGGCCTGGAAGTAGATGACTCCCTTTAATTTCCTCTCATCACAATCTGCAAAGAGAGAGACGTTCAGCATCTGGAGCTTCATTAGAGTTTCATTCAGGTCCTACAGTTCTTACAGACTAAAGCATGTTTGGAGCTCCTTTATCAACACAATGAACAATAAAACTAGTGGAGGGTGGATCAACGAGTCCGACTCCCTCCAGTATCGCCATGGTGACATCACACACGTCAAGAGGGTAAGTGTGTCTCCAGCTGGTCTAACCTGTATAGTAGGCTAACCGCCTGTGGTCCATGTCGAACAGGAACCACCTCTTCTTCCAGGTCTTGACCCTTCCCCCTCGCTTGGTGAGGAAGCCCGCACAGCGCCGAGGCGTCAAGCGCAGGTCGATGCAGCCGGCGACCCCGTGACCCAGCGACTCCACGTGGGCTCGGAGGTCAAAGTTTGGAGAGAGGAAGAGTGGAAGGCTCCTCTGCTGCTAGAAAGACAGAGCACAAACGTACACAGTTAATGCGATTTACCCTGAAAACCTGCCAAGACTGTTCAGATTTCTTTCCGAGTACATATTTATGTATTGATAATTTACTTAAACTTCCTGCTAATGTCTTCTGCTGAAGTTTAACTACTTGATTTCTGTTGTGTACAATTTACACATTTGCATATTTAAAAGAACAACATAAATCACACTAATTTGTAAGCATGCATTGGAATATTGAAGTTTGTTAATCTGATGATCACTAATAATGTGATACTTCAAGAAATCAGAAAAGTGGAGTTTTGTTGGATGTTGGAAACTGCATGAATTTGAAAAAATAAATAAAGATCAAGAAGACTAATGAAGAATGTGGGATTGTCTCTGACTCCATATGGCAACAGTGAAGGGCTCTGACGAACACTAATGCATGTTCCACTTCAGGCACGACTCTGAAACTAATGTGCTCCATCAGGCCGGGTGGGTGTGACACAGCTGGCGAACAACCAAACATCACAATAACTAGAATGAGAATATGACTCAAATGATGCTAAATTCTGAATAGTGAGTGCAAATTTGTGAAGGACCTTTTTTAGTTCATGGCCGTTTTGTCTTTTAGGATTTGAACAAAATGGACATTAAAGTAGAATATTCAGCAATAATCCATTGTTCATTAATGGGTCCCATGTGTTTCAAATCCTGTTGCATGGGTTGTAGCATACTTCTATATCTATTTTGTGTTGTATTATTCAATGTATGATTTTTCTTCATTTTTTGCAAGAACCTCTCAAAACTAACATTTCATAGAGGGGGTGATTTTTTAGCTGCATTTCTGTTCATCATTGACATGAAAAATGTATGTTTATATTAAACAAAAACCTCAATTGTTGACACAATTCTTAACCCCCCAGTCACCCCTCTGGCTGTCATAATCATGTGATAAATAGAAAACTGACTCCGAACATGGAATCCCATGACTCACACAATTCCCTGTTCAAGAACTGGTCTGCTTGATCACTTGTCTACGTCCATGATAACAACTATTTCAAACATTTGTCAAAAATGCAATAATCAAAATTTCTCAAAACTGTGAACACACTATACAGACATTGTCCAGAGGAAGATACACACAAAATTGGAAGTGAATCAGCCCGACAATTTCATTGGACACTTAAAAATGGAGTTGGTTAATATCAAACAGCAAAACAACATAACACATACTCTACATAAGGACAAGCATACTGGGATTTTACTATGATAAGTGTTTGAATATGCAGATGAAATAACCCAAACTGGATTATTAGTCAGAAACATTTGTGTTTAAGAAATACGAAGCTGATTGAGAACACAATGCAATATTTCCATGACTTCTAAACTTTCAGAGAACTAAAATACCATTAACAAATACATTATTAACCATGACCTAACAACAAAATCTTTCTGCTCATAGTCTAGTCACCTACAGGTAGACTAACCACCTAAATGGTGTTGGATTTCCTGTGGGCTTCAACAGCCTCATGGGTGTCATTTGGTACATACCTCAGGGGAGTTTGGGACAGGACCGACTGTTGTTTGCTCTGTTAGCTCAGATATTTCAGGGTTTTGTGGCTCAGGTGCTTCTATTTTCACAGAGTTAAACTCTCTCTGCCTTTTCTCTTCCAATAATAGCTGCCGCCGCTCTTCCTAGAACCATAAATGTATCAGAGGTTATTAAAACAACACTTGTCTACTATACAGTGTAAAAAAAAAAAAAGATTCCACTTGAATTGGTCACCATCTAAACTCAAAATTTGAATCAGAATACTTTATTAATCCCAGGGGTAAATTACTGTGTGGCACAGTTGCTTCATTCAAGTACAATGAAAAAAGTAGCTGGAAACATATTACCAACGCACAAAAAACACATACACACATACGCACGCACGCGCGCACACACACACAGACACACACACACA
Source organism: Gymnapogon annona (assembly GCA_029814585.1). Lineage (NCBI taxonomy): Eukaryota > Metazoa > Chordata > Actinopteri > Kurtiformes > Apogonidae > Gymnapogon > Gymnapogon annona. The sequence goes on from JAPTHA010000009.1 coordinate 3,972,700, forward strand.
CACACACACACACACACACAACACTATATAAAACACTCTACACACACCATTAAGACAGAATCATAAGAGCAATTAGTATAGTATGTAAAAATATTGTCGTGTAATTAAAATTACGTGGTTATGATGAGGAATTAAACAGTCTGATGGCCAAAGGTGGGAATGACTTCCTGTGTGATTCAGTGGTGCATTTGGGTAGAAACACATTTTTCAGTTTTTCCGTTTGCCAAAACATGTGTCTAAAGCATCGCACATCTGCAGGGTGTTTCCTTGGACTGAGGCTGAGTGGGTGTCCATGAGTTACGGACTGTGTGTCTAATGCAGTGTGTCGCTGCTGATTAGGGGTGCCAGCTAGTGTTTCCCACGGCAGGTGACTCACCCTCTCTCTGAGCAGACGCTCTCTCTCCGCTTTGGCTTCCCGCAGTTTCTTCTCGATTTCAACAAGATCCAACAAGCACGGACTGTGACAGAAAGGGAAAGAAGATCTAGCTCTGCTGGATTTATGGCACTAGCGCCAGAGTTAAGGTCAAGTAAAAAACATCATAGTGAAGACGCCAGTTAAAGACACTCTAATATCATGCAATGCAAGAACTCAACAAAATA
>JAPTHA010000009.1:3973972-3991152 GCA_029814585.1 Gymnapogon annona
AAGAACTCAACAAAATATAACATTGTAAAAACACCTACATTTTGTAATAACCTGATACATTATGTAAAATACATCTAGAATCTGTATGGAATAAATATCCATGTATTTTGTGATAAGGTTCTGCATATTATAATGGGTATGACAAAATGTGGCAGCTGTTAATTTTTTAATGATGAATATGCAATAAAATGGTGCATTATGCAACCACAGACAAAAACAGATGCCCTCATTTGAGATATTAACGATCACTATGCCAAATTAAATCCTCTCATCTCCTACATGAGGACAGTGTAACAAATACTGCTGATCTTATCCTAAACAATGACAACCATAGCTGGAAGAACAGAAAATGCAGCTGTTCAAATGGTGGAGCACGTATAGGTATTTTTAAAATAAAAACACAAAATACATTTGTCTTTTACAAAATGCAGATTTTACTACAGAGTGAAGTTTTTGGAAAGCATGAAATAATGCGCTGGTTTTAGACACTGGTTGTTTTTTTTTTTGTATTTTTAACAAGTTCAGTCTGGCTTAAAAGTAAAAACACCCCATCATAATGAACCAGCAACAGAAACAGAAAAGATTCCTCCAAAATGCTGATCATCCAACTCCAAAATGTAGCCTGAATATGAGAGTTGTACTAGAGCTTCTGTTCATTTTGCTCTCTGTGTGACTGATAGCTTTGCTCTACGCTGTAAACACAGTAAAGTTCTACAGTCTGTGCTGCTTTGTTTCAGCTGTTTAATGAAGACAATGGCTGTCCACAGTCCAAGTCCTTTGCTGACATGAATAAGTGAACAACACCAGGTCAAAGGATAACTCTGGTGGGATTGATTTTGTAATCACGGCTGTTGTTCCTGTTAGTCATAAAACATTCCATTTATCAAATCAAAAGGACAGCTTTAAAACTCCCAAACACTCCCTCAGTATTAATGAACTGATCAACGATGAAAACGTCATCTACTTCACTGTCACATCAGGACTTTTATATTTAATAACCAGACACAGCAGACTTGCTTGCAATTCTACATGAATAATACTAATCTGATCTTGAATAACTGGAGCAAGTTTTAACATTTATTATTATTATTATTATATCCTTTATTTAACCAGGTAAAAATTCTCAATGAGATTGCAAATCTCCTTTACCTCTATTGAACACATATTTTTTCTTCATCGCAAAAAAAAACCCCTGATATCAATGCCTTTAATTAATTTCATTCCCTAGCAAAAGACACAGAGTAAGCTTTGTGGCATCTGACCTGGCAGCGCGAGAGCTGTTGGTGCTGTTGCAGGGAGTGAGGAGCTCGCCACCATTACTAGTGCCGGGTCTGTGTGCGCTGCTGTGCCCGTTACTGAGTCTGTGGGAAGTGGGGGGGGACATGAAAGCCTCTGGGGTGTGGCTGTCTGGAACAGTCCTCACCAAACCTAAGACACCAAGTACAGACAGAGAGACTTGAGGAGAGTAAAATGACAGGAGATGACATGAGGTGGCTTGTAATGAGATGAAGACTGTGGGTGGGATTTGACCAACATGTCACATCCAGACATAAATGGATCAATATCACTTTTTGAGTTTGAAATGTCTGAAAAAACTTGAGATTGTCCACTTATCAACTTACTTTTTTGCTGTTTGTTAAAATGCATGTTGGTCAACTTCTACACATTTCATACATATTTGCAAACACACAAACTACAAGCAGATGACATATGTCGAAACAAATACGTCCGACCTGTCCCCGATAAATCTCTGTAAATATAAGCAACAGGTTGGACAGTTTGGGCTAAAGTTAACATTTAAGATCGCATGTCATAGGTCATCTTTGATAATATTAAATTATATTTTGTGGTGGCAGGAGGGACATGCTGAGCTCAATCTCAACTAAGAACAAACAAAAAATGACAAATATTGAAATGTAAACACAAACACTAAATAAATGCTCTCCAATTTAGTTTCCAATGAAGATACTTAAAATGTCACCAGTGATGTCACTGACCAGATTATTAAAGGGGCAACACATATAGAATGCTAAATATTATTATAATTTTTAAAAAAATATTTTATTTTTTAATTTTTCATTAGACAGCAACATTACAGTACATCACACAACAGTCACATTTGTTCACCACCAGGCTATGCCCCCGACCCACATTAATTGGACTCTGGGGACTGGCGATGCATGTGAATGGGTTGTTATGGTTTGTGATCTGTTTGTTGCAGTTATGAACATTGTATGTTTAACTGTTAGCGACTGAAGCGCTATGCTACGGTGGCCTGCGAGGACATTCACTGCGGTCTCTCAGCTCTGGATGACACATCAGAGCCCCTCGTTATCATCTCTGGGACTTTAATCATGTATACTGTCTATGTTGTACAATAATTCAATTGTTGTATATCTAGACTTAAACTTCCTTTATTGTCATTACACAGACATACACAATGAATCTGGTAATGAAATAGATAGATAGATCTGTTATCTGATATCTGTTCTACTCTGCTTTTTCTACTCTTTGTATTCTGCTGCTGTATCTGGAATTTCACCTTGTGGGACAATTAAAGATATATCTAATCTAATCTGACCTAATCTATACTATGACATTTGTCATTGTTTTGCATCTCAGACTCCTGTTACAAAAGAAACACTGGAATTCAACGTAACTGACTTTTCTCAATTATGGTATGAGGCTAACAATTTGTAACAAATAATTGTTATTTTGATTTGTAAACATTCTATCACATTTGTCTGTGGACTTTTTGACTCTGGTACACAGGAAATGAATGCAAAGGGCAGTGATGCTGTCGAGACTCGACATGACTATGTCAATCCGGTTCTGAGGGTATCTTGTGACAGACGTACGGATGAGTTCAGGTTTAAGAGTAGGTGAGCCTCTCTGGCCTATCCGGTCTGTCCAGGTAAATCCAGCTTTCAACCAATATAACAACAACGAGCTGGCTCTGTGACACACCTTTGATTTGACTAAAAGGGAGGGAACTGAACAAACACACAAAATGAGCACACAATTGTTCTGTATCACAGAGCTCTTGGCTAAAGCAATCGCAAACAGAATAGAGAGAAAAAAAACCAAAAAAAAAAAAACAATTGGATGAGGGGTAAAGGCTCACCCTGTATTGAGACTGGCCGGTCATTGAGTCTGTTGTTGTTGCGGTGCGAGCTCCGTCTTCTGGGCAAACTGGTCGATTCTTTACATGGATCCTAACACACAGTGTAGGTTTGTAGCAGTGTTAACAATGACATATATTCCAAGTGAATTGCTGTCATTTGACGTGAGCACGCGCTGTGCTCTGCAACAGCATACCTGAGGAGGCTTGTGCACAGACAGGGGAGAGAGTGACATCATGCACGGGGCTGAGCCGGTGATGTTCGACCAATCGGTAAGCAGCCTCTTCTCTTTGTGAACCTGCAGGACAAGGATACGATTACTCTGAAACCACTGTGATGAAAACCAAACATCAAACTTTTGAAGTGAACTGGAAGCAGGAGAGAAAACAATGAGAGAAAAACAGCAGCGGTGGAATAAGGCCTGGCTTTACACATACCACATCTGGATGAGGATGAAGACAGTCTCCGCTTCCAACAGGGATTGTAATGAGTTAAACACTTATCATCGCCTCACTATCTTTCCCCCTTCCCTCCCTCTCTGCTCGACTCATGAACACATGAGCAATCCAGTCGCCACATGCCATCCACTCTTTAACCCTTGTCTGTCCCTCTCACTGCTCCGCTGGAGGTGTGTTCACTCAACGGCTTCTTTTCTTCCAAAAGGCTAATTTCACTGATACTTGTGCCCGTGACAATAAAGGCTCATACATTCATTCGTTCATTCAATAGTTACTCGTCAAACTCGTGTCTAGTTTATAAACTGGTCCATGTACAATATTTTTTCCCTAAAGCTCCTAAAACAAAAGTCAACTGTCAACTCCTATAAACTGATTAAACATCTGTAAACATTAACCCATATCCTTTAACACATGGCTGTCCCTCTCCCCATCTCTTTACTGCTAATCCCTTCTTCCTTCCTTTCACTATTGCTCACTGATAGCAATAAATCACCTCCACATTAAGGCAGTTTTCAGATAAACAATAGTCTAAATATACTCCCATTAGACCCATCAGTATAAGCGATACATTTCCTCATATAATTAATCTTACCGCTTGCTGCAAGGATGTGAAACTCCTCTCATCTGTCGCTTCGCCTTCTCATACATCCACACACACTTGCATTCACATGTACACACACATTTACAAACACAGCTCCCTCCCTAGCACTATTACTCCTCCCTCCAGCTTGCGCTGAGCTCTCTCACTCTCTCTCTCTCTCCCTCCCTCTTTCCAATCTCTTCTCCTCTTTGGTTTATCTGCTGCTGTCATACATCTGATCAAAGCCGAGCCGTCTGGCTGAGTGATAAAGTCCCATCTCGGTTTAATTAGTGACTGTGTAAATCACATTTTTTCAGAGAGAGAGTATTCATAAACAAACACAGATAACAGATGGGAGTTTAGACTGGCTTTCAAATGCTGGTCAAGTAATGGAAGTAATAAAAGGAAATCTACTTACACATGTCCCCACACTACTTTGCTCATGTAGGCTTATTAGAAATAGTTTCATTAACCTAATAAGTAAGCTCATAAATTTGTGTTCACTGACCATTGTCAAATATCAAAACAGTTTCTACTATGACGAACCATCTATTTTCTTGACATTTCACTTAGGAAGAACAATCTACTTTAAGAACATAGTGATGTTTATACACATATAGACAAACATTTTGGGACACCTATTTAAAATGTTTTGAGATTAAAAAAAAAAAATCAATAGCAATAATCCAACAATAATCACATTTGAACATGTGTGTATGATGTGCGATTGTGCCATGAGGTCGGTCAATCCGTTTCACCAGACTCTTGGTCATATCCGGCACTAGCGGGTTGTACATGTAGTATTTTTTTCTTGGCAGTAAAAATTTGCACAACCAGTGTTGCATCTGTAAACCTAAGATTACAGAATCCCTCTGAAACCACAAAAGCTATTGACACACTAACAGGATATACAGGAGTCTATAGAACCCAGGCTGCTTTAATAAAATGTCCTATATCTTTACCATTTGAGACGTGTGTAGCAGTTCCCTCTTCTCTTTCTTCAAAGCACTGAGCTCCTTGTCCTTCTCCCTCTCCATCTCTACCAGCTGTTTCTCCAGCTGCTGAACACGCTCCTAAAAACCCAGAGCAGAATTCCCATCAGCGTGGACCGACGCGTGGGTTCTCCTCCTCAAAACAACTGCCATTGGCTGTAACAGATGCATCAGCCTCACCTTGATTTCACTTCATCTTTTCATTATGCTGTGACTTGTCATCTTATTTGCTATGGCCAAAGTCAGTGTGAAACGATGCAAATCAAGCATTCATTTTGCAAGTTAATGAGGGGCGTGAGACAGACACGTGACGGGGCGGCTGCGATTGTAAGCCAGTGAAACGATGGTGCCAAATGAGTGCCTTAGAATGTGAAATAGTAAGTCGGACAGAAGACAGGAAGACAGGAATGAATTGTTCTCTGCAGGGCGCCGAGTCAACTACAACTCCAATTACTCCTTACATTTTTTATTATTTACAACATCCATGACTCATCGGTTTTATAAACTCCACAGGAATGTCCTTACATTGGTGCTCTTTTCCACTCACAAGACAGATTGTGACTGACCAAAGATTTTTATCTCAGTCTTCTTCATGTGTATTGGGAAAAAAAATGAAAGCACAGTTCTGTGAATTGAACCTGCGTACTCACTTTTCATATTTTTGGACTAGAATGCAGAAGGTTTACCAAGCCATGAACTCATCACAAGGGAAGATAACTTTTGCCTTTAGGTTAGTTCCCAACTCTAAGACGCACTGTATTGTCAATTCTGCTACAAGTGCTCGTCTATAAACAGTACATGCATACAATCACAAAGGAGATGTTGAATTCAATAAATCTTAAGCAAAATGCACACTATGTTACCAGTGTGTCAACTGTAGTTATGGATTCAACACACCAGTGCCAACATGTTTCTGGCCTCTTTAAATGACCACAGGAATCCTGCACTGGTGCGTCTGCATTCAGCCTCCTCTCTTTTTGATGTCAGATTTATGGTGGCCTCTGATGCAATTACCTCGCTGGCGTTCAGACTCATGTGACAGTGTCAGGGTGATGGCGGTGGGTGAGAGGTGAAGAGTTCATGTTTAAGTTGTTGGGTCAGTGAGTAGTTAAGCGTTTGAAACTGTGGCAACATCATCAATATGGTTCTGTGTTTCCTTACGTACTGAATAAAAACAAGTCAAGGTACCTAATGATGAGGATGTTGCCTATTGGTTTATGGACAGACGTTTTCATAATAGCACCTACAATACTAACATGCAGAGAAGTGGCGAGATGTCGAAAATGGCACCACTGATTGACTGCATGTTGACACCTGGGGTCTAAATGACAAAGATGACACCAGAATAAGCCCTGGGATCAAAAACATGACTGAAGTAGATGTCTGAGTAGACGTTCACTGAAGCTACAATGCTCTGTAGCCATCTACCAGTCATCGGAGGTACTACACCTACAACATTTTTGGCATTACCTTCAATTTTAAGTTGTGTTTGCTCCTGACTGGCATCCAAATATCCAGACAGAGCTGAAGGACTATGAAATACAATCTGTGTCAGCAAATATCTTTTTCTAAAGTAAACAGCAGCATTCCCAGTAAAGGTTTTAAAGGAGAACTGTGCAACATTTTTACCAGAATGAAACTGTTTCAAAGTAATAGCGATGGATAAATGATTTGTTAGGGGTGAAATGGAAGCCCTCTGCCTTCACACTAGTGCCTCCAGAGTCCAGGGGGTCCCCGTCTGCACCCCCACCCCCCAGTCATCCAGGTCACATTGACACACTGGTTATGGGTTCAGGGTTCAAGGAACGGTGGTCTGAGGCTCCGTCTGCAGCTGTTATCACCAAACATTGTGCTCATCACCACCTTCAGAGGGGTTGATTCTGCCAGGAGCATATGCTTGTCTCAAACATTAACCCATGCAAGTTTAAGTCCACATGGCCAGTGTTGGGAGGGGTTTAAGTGTGGGTTTTATAACAGTAACTATGTGCTTTAAAACTGGAGGGAGGGAGCTCTATACAGAAAAATGCTCCAAAAACAGTTAAGAGGAACTAAAGTGACAAAATCTTACCCAGTTCCACTATAAACATGAATTCGCTTTTGTATACCTTACTGCTCACAATTGAGGATATAAGAGGTCTAAAGAAACTAAATGTATTTATCTACTATATAAATTGGAATCAACCATTTTATTCAGAAAATTTCTGCAACAGAATGAACAACAACTAAACTTTCTGAACTGCATTAGCGTGGAGGTTTTGCATAAGTAAACAGTGCTTGTAGGACTTCCTGTCACTTTATCCACATGCCCTACATATATAAATATTACATCACACGTCTGTGTACAAAGTAAACATCGCCTCAAACCACATGACGAACTGATAAGCCTGTGTAACACGTCAGGAGCGGCCGTGAAGTTCTTGGAAAATGTGTTTCTTTGGTGGGTTCTTTACCTGTGCAGCGGTGACTGTGTGCTGCTGACAGGAGATTTCATTCTCCATGTCCCTGTCACACTGACTCTCCTTCTCTTTGTCGGTGTCCTCATCGATGCCACTCTCCTGCTCCAGAACCTGAAACTCCCAGTCCTCAAAGGTCCGGACGGCTGCTTCCATCGCCTCCTTTTCCTGTAGTAAACAAAGAATGATGAGTGAAATATGAAGGTTTTTAAATAACTGGAAATTTTATTTATCTGTAAATGCATAAGTACTGAAAAACGGCAGTTAAACAATGCATTTAAGTACAGAACACTGAATACTTTGAATAAAGCTGATCACCAAATGATTTCTAAAAGTGTTGATAGAACGGACCTTATGTTTGTCATAAACAACTGATCATGGTCAGTACACCCCCTGGCACCTGTGTAATTGGGGCCACTATAGAAATAAATAGTTTGGCCTTTTTTTACACTGTTAACAGTTGTAACCCACATACATTTAGGTTAAATCACATAACATTACATGTAATTAATTAAGCCAAAACTGATATTTAATGTAAATGTACTCTGTGCTCCACAGACAGTACCTGAGATTTACATTTTTTTCTGCAAAAATATGTTCAGTGTGTATACAAGTGCAAGTACAATTAAAAGTATAAATTGAACCGACCTCAGAGGACTTTCCCATTTGCTGTTCTGCTTTGAAGTGTCTGTGTGTGGGTGTGTGTGCAGTTTTCTCTAGGAAGCTACTCTACATGTCACCAAACCAGTTATACAAAAGTTTTGACAAATCAGTTTCAACATGTCACAGCACAAAGTAACAACTGCTGCTTAACTGCACTTAAGCTGTCATTACACTACTGGCTGTCAAACAAAGCTGCCCCTATCTTGTTCTGTGTCTTTAACAAAGATGAACAACACATGCTTTATGTGCTGCCAAGGGGGGCAAACCTCAGACTAATTGACAAATCCAGTTCAACAAGTACTAAACACCCAGTTTGGAAAACAAAAAGCGTATTAAAAAACTAAGGGAGTCAACTCAAGTGTCAACACACTGTTTCACCCCAACAGTGAACTCCAGGTTTTACATCCATATGAATCAATGACATCACATGCACCGCTGAGTCAGCTTTTTCAGGAAACCAAATGTCAACTGTTATTTCTTCACAGTGATAATTTTGGAGTCATTATGAGAGATTTACAAATGACCAATTATAGATCTTATCCTAGCTTCACATGCTATGGGAATTATGGCAAATACTAGTTATAAACTCCAAAAACACACATGAATGCCCCCTTCTCATCGTATTTACCACTGGGAACTCGGAAAAAAAAATTATCTACGAGCTGCAAAGATAAAAATAACCTTTGAACTGTCCAAGATGGCAGACAGCAACTAAGGATTAACTGATAAACGATGGTGTAACTAACGTTCTGCTCGTTAGCTGATGATTTTGCACATTAATAGGAAAGACTATTTGCAAAAAAAGTTTAAAAATGCTGCAGTAGATGAATTAACACATCCCAAACTCTTTAGTAGCAGGCCATGAAAAAATGTATTTCAGCAATTTTTTGCTTAGCCAGGCCAACAAAAGCACTTGAACACAACACACGGCACAAATCCACAAGTGAAAAGACTCATCCCGCCAATTGCACCTAGTTGTTTCCTACTGTTTTGTAGCATTATAATCTTAAGTCATAAAATATATAGAAAGTATTGGGACACATTGAAAATAAATAATAGTGCATTGGTTAGTTTGGTTTAAATGGTTATCTTTGCTCAGTTCAATAGAAGACTGGGCAACGTTTTCCCCTGACTTAGAGCGTAGCTGTTAGAAACAGCATACTCGGTTATAATTTCACACCTTGACAGCAGTGAGTTTTAAGAATTACTTCTGAAAAGCTTAAAGAGTGATAATAGTGTCACTTTGGTAAATGGTTAGAGCAATGTAAGAGAGCTGAACCATGTTAATGTTAATTAACATTGTTAATTATATTGATTAATAACATCTGTGGACTGATTTAGATGAATAAACTGATTAAAAAAGCACATGTATTAAACAGCAAAAGTAAAAGTGTACCTCAAAGGAAAAATGGCAGGATAAACTATCAAGTGACATAATTCATTAAAGAATAAAACAGATGCCGTACAATGAACACAATTTTGTTGCACATTCAAAATTTATAACATGAACCTGTTGTTTATCCTCAACAACAAGTGCCATAGAGAATAATCTATAATACTCTGGGGATTTGTTGGTGACAGTGTTTCTTTTACCCCCAAAGGATAATGAAATCAACTGACAAGCTTTCACCATTCATCTTCTTCATGCTCATTTCATAATTTATATGGATTTTCATCACTTTCAATTGCTCTTTCTTAAAATGATACCTAATGGCTTAATTGATGTATTAAACAGGAAAAAATTCTGAGTATATGAGTATTTATGTTCATATCATTTATTGCTCCATCTATTAATCCACAGCTTTTCTGCTTTAGTTTTGAAATTGCCTGGATTTTCATAACTTCTATTTTTACCGATGGATGCCTCTTATGTTGACGCCTCAAATTTTCATTGGTGGTACTTTTTTCCTCTGGAAATGTTACACTCCACCTGTTGTAGCTGTAGCATTAGCTGTTCTCTCTGGCTTTCTGGCTGACTGGGGATCAGCTTCTCCTTCTCCTCACAGGCACTCCTCAGTTCCTCCACCCTACGTCTCTCCTCTTCCAGACTTTCTCGTTCCTGCCATCAGAGAGGCATGGCGTGAAGACAAGAAACAAAAGAAGGATTTCATCATTTATAGAAACTTCAAGGTGACTGCACCCATCGAACGTTAAACCAGAACTTTTGTTTTTAATGTCAGTCATTTTATTCTAATTGCTAGTGGATAATTACTGAATAAACTGAAACTCTATGAGCTGACTTTCCTGTGTAATCCCCACTATTAGCCACTTAAACATCAATGTTTTATCAGTGTTCAGTGTCTAAAACAGCGCTGACAAACATATAGCTTGTGGGCCAAAACCAGCCAAAGGGTCCAATCAGGCCAGTGAGATGAATTTGTGAAATGCAAAAATCACACTGAAAATACTACCAATCAAGGACGCCAAATTCACTGTAGTTAAGGTTCTACATACAGATCAACAATAACAGAATGTATCATGATAACTCAAAGTTTTTCTCTTTTAGTGTAAAAAAGTTAAATTCCATGAAAATGTTTACATTTACAAAAGCCTAAATTGCCTGAACACATAAGGACAATGTGAAATGTTTGAAGAGTAATTTTTAAAGTGTTATTTTACCAGTATTCTGCCTGTTACTGAATGCTTTGTGTATTTGTAGATCCATTGTGATTTGTACACTGTAGCGAAACATGATCGACAAACATATTATTAAAATTTGACTCTTTTTCTTGCTGAATGTCAGACTGGTCAGGTTATTTACATTTTATAAAGGGTAGTTTGTAGAAGCTAACATATTCATAAATTCTTTTTTTAATCAATTAATTCAATTTTGTAACTTTGTCACCGTAAAAAAATGTTTTAAAATAAACTAAATAAAAATCAAGAAAACTTTGGAGTTTAAATAATTTATTAGTTAGAATGTTATTATTTAACTGGCCATTTGAGATCATAGTGGGCTGAACGTGGTCCCTGAAATAAAAGGAGTTTCTCACTCCTGGTTTAAAATAGGTTGTTTCAACACATAAAACTATTTCTGTTATAAACCAACATAAATTTGAACCTGTCAGAGGAGTCTCTCTAACCTTTTGTCTGTCACAGCGTCTTTGCGTCTCTTTTTGCCTGGCCTCCTGCTGTAGCGCCTGCAGCTTCTGTGTGTGTCGGTGCAGCTGCTTCTTCTCCGTCTGCAGCTCGCCTTGCAGCAAGGCGATCTCCAGCTGCAGCTGAAAGCACAACAGCCGCCACTGAGCTGAATCATATTGTCCAAAACTTGAGCAAGACAGAGATACGCATTCCATTACCATGAGTCTACTGGCGGTTCGAAAGAGTGCAGAGACTTTAATGTGCAGACTTCAGCAGACATGAAATGTTGAAAGATGCCACAAGTTGTTGGTGTATTATAGAAGTGTCACTTTGTGTCAGCAACAAGCAGCTCTCCTCACCTCAATCTTGAGCTCCACCTTCTGCTGGTCGATCTCTGCGATTCGCTGTTGGAGCTTGGAGGGAGACGCCAGAGCCCTCAGAGAGCCACCCTCCAGCTTTTTAACACAGGACTGACACAAAGGGAGGAGAGAAGCCCGAGTCACCACATGCAGTTCAAAACACCAGACTTTTAGTCTGGAATATAAAGTGATTCTCTGATGTGCACAAAGCATGATGCTGCACTTGAGGCTAAGATATGATGTTTGTGAATAAGAACCAAAACCTATAGTTTCTTGAGCCTAGTATATGACAAGTGTTCAAGCTGTGATAAAAAAAATACAATTTACCCGTGTTTTTTGTCCAAGTAATAATAACCATTATCATCATCTTCATCATCATAAAGGAAGCCACCCTTATTATCGATCCCCTTGGTAGTTCATGCAGGTTCAACGAGACCAGTTTCACTCTTCTTTGGTTTCTTCCTATAGATCAAAACTAGTCCTCTTGAACCTAGACAAACTATCAACAAGACTGATACCTGGACAACTGAAAACTTCTTATTATCAATGTTTTCAGCTTCATTAGCAGTAGCTTATGCTTGCCAAAATTCACCCACAAATTGTGCTTTTATTCAGGTTATTAATTCCTGATTAGATTGTCTATTCGTTTAAAGTTTAATAAAACATTGATGTTTAAATGGGGAAAAACCAGGAATGTCAGTTTACAGGATCGCTGTTGATTCAGTAATTGTCTACTAGCATCAGATGTTAAAGACAAGAGTTGTGGTTTAATGTTTGACGTGTGCAGTTTCTATAAACATGACTATGAAATCCCGCTTTTGTTTTGTATTCTTCTTGCCATATCTCTGACAGCAGAAACAAGAAAGTCTGGAACAGGACAGGGTTTGACATCAATGGCCTATAGTTTCACTCTTCATTGTCAAACAAATCTGGTCACATCTGTCTCTTTAAATAAATAAATAAACTCCTTCAAAATGACAGTCTAATCAATCTCTTCACCTCCTGGCTGACAACTGTCTCTCACTTACCCTCTCGCTCTCTGTGCTACTGCTCTCCGTGTCTGACTCCGCCCCCGAGGAGGCCGGGCTGTGACCTCCTGCCACTCTGGAGACCCACGGTGGCCGCAATCCCTGTTGCCACTGGCTGCTGGAGCTCTCCATGTTGTGTTGTGGCATTTCTAAAGGAGACGGAAGAAGCAGTTCATGAGAAGTCACAAGAAAAAGGGGGGGTTGGAGTTAGCTGACGTGACATGCGTGAATATTGTGGTAATCCAATCTGCTACATGGTTGAAGGCCTCTGAGGGATCAGGTGACAGTTCGCAGAAAGGATAACACAGCCGAGTAACACCCTGGACCGAATAAGTACTTCACAACTCAGGAACCTGCCAGAACCCTGTCTGTGATCAGGGTTCTTGCAGGTTTGTCATGGTTAAACTCAAGCACTTTTAAGCATCAATTTTACATTTTTCCAACACAGCACCTCATCACTGGCACTAAATACCAGTACACATCTGCATGAATACATACAGGATATTGATGGTAATTTTTTCACTATTTATCACAATGATGTGCATTGTATTTTGTTATAAACATCTAAATGTTTCATAATATCGAAATATTTAGAAATTATAGGAGAACACAAAGTTTTATCCACAAAAAGGGAGGTCACTCTGTGTTCTTTAGACACACTCTGACTGAGCCAAAGATTAAGATAAAACTTTAACAAGAGTTTGCCTGAGAATACCCTTTTATTTTTTCAAATGTATCACCTGTCTGTAAGTAGCTTTGACTTGCCATCTAACCTGACAGAGTTAATATTAATAATAGATAAATAAATCACACTGATTTAAAAATGCAAGCACTGTCAAGCACTTCAGTTGATATTCAAGCACACGTCAGATCTTGGAAAAAAACAACATTAAAATTCAAGAGATTTTCAAGGAATTCAAGCACCCCTACAGTGGGTCAAATGCCTCACAGTTATGAGGAAGTTGCAGTGAAGGAGGAGAGAATTCACTATGTGGGTTGTGGTTTGTGGTTGTGTTTCAGGCTGTAGTGTGTATGAACAAAAGGGTCCTAAATAATAGTCAGTGTGGAGCTTTTGAAGTGCATCAGCAACAAGACAATTGCGTACGAGACTGACACGAGAATCAATGAACTGCTACGAGAGAGAAATTACCCATAAAACAGTGAAGCACATCAACATGGACTTTGAAGTAGTTTCATGTTGTAGTGGCCTTTGTCTCGTGTCATATTCATGTGCATCTGGCAAAATGCTCGTCATTGTATAGTGTTTACACTGCTCTACATCAAAGTGCTTCAGATATGTATTAACTTAAAGGCCTATATTATCCTGGTCTCTTTATTCTGTTTTGGCTCTAAGCCTCTTATTTGTGTGGTCTTTGAGTACTACACACAGACCAAAACTAATTTGTGGGAAAATACTTCTGACTCCTATTGTCCAACCTTTTCCCAACCCCTTCCTCGGCCTCAGCACACTCACTCTGTCTACTTCCATCAAAACCATATTAGGCTGAAGGGAATGCAGGCAGAGCGGAAGCATGGAGATAAATATACAGTCAAGATACCATTGAGGGCTTCCAAACAGCCACTGGCATACTGATGAACGGAGAGGCAAAGGGCAGAGAAGGGTTCAAGAAGGCAGGAGGAATAGAGTACAACATCACAGACAAATTTCTTGTTCCGAGTTATACACTGAAGATGAAAAGGTAGAATTAGGGGTACAAGAGTATGCAATTGGAATTGGTGGGGCGCAGTATGCTTGTCAGCTTCTGGATGCACATTTACCACAAATCACCACCAGGATATGCCAGTGCACTTGCAACTAAAGTTTAAAATGTCATTGCATTTCTTAAATGACAATTTTGTTATCGAATTAAACTCAGTACAACCATCATGATCATTTGAACGGGTGGTTTCACACCTGGATCAAACGGAGTCAACTGTTCCGGAACAAGTCTTGGTTCAATTGGGTGCATGTGAATGCATCATGTGGGCACATCATATAAAGTGGCTTACCAAATTTCTCAGTGCATAAACACCTACACCATAGAAGAGGAGCTACTTAAAAGGTTATTACAATTTTATAGACAAATTATATAAGTTATAGTCACGGCCGGGGTTGGGGGTTGGTGGGAGTAAATGCTTTGTTCTTCTAAGGGGAGGGTGCATAATTCAAAAATAATTCTTCTGGAAGTGCTTCTGAAAATAAATCAGAAGCACTTCTATAATGGCCCTTTGAGATGGCAAATATTACTGGCCTTTTTTAACATAACCATATTGTATAGCTGCTAGGCCATTTCATCTTCCCACACTTTCCTCCTCAGTGATAAGAATTTGTGGTGGATGTTAGAGTTTGTTTTATATGCTGACCAGACATTTCACAACATAATCAATGAATCAAATTTAGACAGCATCAAATCAATACAAATGTCATCTCATGACACTTCAGATTTAGAGCTGGTCCAGACCTGACTCTTAATAATCCAATTCACAGACACACAACAGAATCCTACAGGAACAGACACTTGGTGGCAGTGGTGAAGACAAACTTCCTTTATGATAAAAATACAAACACTTTTCTAATCCTTGGACGAATCTACTCATTTCTCTTTTGTTATTTGATTCTGGACTTATCTGATCATAACATGGCGCCGTACCATATCAGCATATTGCTAATGAAACAAGAAAACAAGTTTACGGAAGTACAAGTCACACTACACTTGAATGAAGGTATGACATGTTTTCTACCGACTGTAGGGATAAATATCACTGACATGGAATGAAAGCAACCGCTTTTATTTTCCACAGCACACAGACCTGACCCAGGAGTATGTGAAAATGATACTTGCGTAAAGCATCTTGTGACATGAATATTGCTAAAATAGTTAATCATCTTCCATGGGAATACAGTATACACTATGATAGTGACTCTGGGAAACTTACTAGACATGTATTTCAGATGTCAGAGATGCTAACCACTGCATTTTTATGAAACAGAGGCTGTAAATGCCTCCACAGCGTTTTGAGAAAAAAGTAGAGCAAGAGTGTGGTGATGGTGTAGTTGCTAGTCACAGTTTGATAGTAAAAACGAAGTATCATGCTATGACAAATTCTGATTTACATCTATAGGATGCCATGGGTAAAAGTGGATTGATTATTGAAGACGTTTTCCCATTAAATGATTCTATACATTTAACACAGTTGTCATTTAGTAAGTTGTCTTTACTTATAAACACCATGACATTCTAGAGCAGACACTGGCAGCCACGTCTGTAAAAAAATTCATTCTCTGTCCATAACAGGACCATGTCAGGTTCAACATGTAGCTGCAGTACAGAAAATATCTGACACAGTATCCCAGGAGAATAACTCAGTCACATGCATCCGTGTTTAGAATTTTCTATATCCAAACATTTTAAGCTGAAACATTTTCATTCGTTACTGTCCAATAAAAGCAGCCAATTTCTAGGAAAAACAAGCTACATCGCTTCACACTGAATTCCAAAACTCTCCAAATAACCAACAGTGTGCGATGTGACCTCTTTCTAAAGTCCACAAAAATCCACTATCAACAGCTGAACTGAAAGAGAAGTGAAATGCATTCAGGAGTAAAGTCCACACTTTCAAGTTAACACTGTGGTTTGTAGAATGCAACGATCAAACAGTTAAACACAATTCACTGATGAGACTCAGAGCAGTGGGATTGAAAAAGAGAGACATCAGCAGAGACAAAGAAAACCTGGGTAAAGTTCAACATGAGCGTGAGATCAAAGAAGATCCGAAAACAAACCGCAGTTTTGTGCCCAAAATAATTGAACATGATTGCAGGGGAGTGGACCGCCCCTGGAGAATAAGATAGCAGTGAGGGAATGAACGGGTTGCGGTTAAATGTCAAGTGTGTGTGTGTTTGGTAATGACTACAGAGACATAACACAAGACCGAATGCAAACACTGGCACTAGAGAACTCACTGTATTAGTCTGTCATGTTAATTATCAGCCACTGTTCAGTAATAGCCAGCAACAGCTCACTCACCAACACACTCATACACACACACGAAACCACACGCTCACTAGTCAGGGATGTTCAATATCACAACAGCAAGAATGGGAAAAATGCCATTATATTATCTTACGACGTGCTCATCGAAGTAAAGATGTGTCCCTCACATTTTTTTACCTGATTGTGAAGTTTCAACAATGTTTACTGCATCTTGTGGCATTCTGAGGTTACAGGCCTCGGAGCGCACACCCATCATGGTGACTGCTCTTTATTCAAATAAAAAGTCCAGACTTTTTCAAAATTGCCATCTTTTCCTCCAGACCTTGACTTGGCTTGCATATCTACTTCTATGGTTGACATTAGGGTTAGGGTGTATATATATATATATATATATACATACACACACACACACACACACACACACACACACACACACACACACACACACA
>JAPTHA010000009.1:4029056-4039243 GCA_029814585.1 Gymnapogon annona
GCGTGATGTAATGTTGTAGTGTAATGTGTGATGTAATGTTGTTGTCTAATGGAAAATAAAAAATAAAATATTAAAAATAAATAAATAAATAAAAGGGGAACTCAGGTACACATACAGGAAACAAGTTAAACTGGATGATATATTAATGAAAATATATGTGAAACTAACAGGGGTCTGTGAGGTTTTTTTAAAGAAATGATCCGTTTCAGTGATTAAATGTACTCGGTTACATATTTGTATGAGCCCAACTAGAAAACAAATGACCAAAGTGCAGTTTTACTGATGTTTTTCAAGGTATATGAAGTGGTTTGACACATGTATATTGGTTTGTGTAGGTCCCATACACTGAATGTACTGCAGTGTGCAGACGGTGTCGTTTCCATTGATCCTTAAATTGCACAAATATAACGCATGTGTAAAAGCAATCAACAATAGTTTAGGTTGTTCATATTTGTTTGTGAAAGGATGTTTGTAAATGTAAAGAATTCAATTCAATTTTACTTTGTACACAAAACAGAGAAAAAAATACTGTAGTTGTCATTATTAATAAGTTGTAATGATGGTATTTAACTGGTCTGATCCACTTTAGATCATTGTGGTTTATATGTGGAACATGAACTAAAAGGATTTTAACACCTTTAATTGTTAGTATCTTGTGTAATTTTTCATTTTGTAAATGACTGGACCATTCGGTGGGCCGGTTTGGGCTGTGTTCTCCATAGGTCACACACTGTACATATAGAGAGCAGAGGCTGCAGGTGATCATTACATGCAGAAACAAACATCCAGGTTTTTTTCCTCAATATTCATGACTCAGCCGCAACCCACAAACATGTTAAAACCCAGTATAAATCTGGAGTATAAATCTATACACCATCTTTAAACCCAAGCCTATTCATGGACTATTCTCTCTGTTGGCATCGGGCAGGAGGCTGCGCTGTATCCGCTGTCGAACTGCCTGGTTCAGTGACAGTTTCTTCCCCTGAGCCATCAGACTATTAAACTGTACTTGACTTCACGTGCAATATTTACACTGTTTTCAGTATTGTTTAAATTGATGTGTAATATTGCACTCTCCATCTTATTTATTTCCTCATATATATTGACTGTATGTGTTGTCACCTTTGCACTGCAGCCAGTCATGGCTTTGGATTCACTTTAGTAATTTTGCACTTTTGTATTTTCCATATTTTTTTGTGTTTCAGTTGCCAATCAATGACATTTTGTTACCAGATTCTCTGTGTGTGTCTGTGTAATGACAAATGAAGGAAGTCTAAGTCTAGTCCAGGTCTATTTCTTGTCAAACAGACATAAAAAAAGAAAGATTTCGATCAGACACAGCAACTCTGAAATCCTCCGTGTACGCTGAACACACACGTGAACAGATCAGATGTGTGATGAGCGATTTTTCAGCGTTGCCCCCCCCACCCCCCACCCCCATATACTAAACATACCCACAAAGTATTATCACTAATAAACACTGATACAACCAATAACAATAGGACCAAAGATAAAAACACTCATAAAATGAATCCAGTTGAACCTCATTAATGTGACCAGTTTTGGATTCAAAGCAGAGCTGGCTTTAATGAGGTTGTTATGAGTTCCATCACATTCCAAATAATTTACAATTCCAACCAACAGGATACAGTCGAGGTGTGTTTGACGTCTGAGTCACTGTGTTCCACGGCCACTGAAAGACATTTAATATTTGTATTTATTTATTTTTTGCACTGGACTGAAAACCATTGCAGATGTAAACACACAGATGCTGCTAATTGTTTGTGTCTCATTAGACAGTTCTTCTGTTATCACTTTTTGATGTCATCTTGTTAGTTTTATTGGATCAGGGGTGGGTGGTGGATTTGTTTTCTCACTTTTTCTGTGATGTATGTCATGTCTGTTGTTTAATATGTAAAAAAAATCTATAAATGACAAAAAGAAGATATTTCATAGAGTTGATATAGTTGTGTGTCTTCAGTGTCTTCATGCAGACCCAAACGCTGCTGAACAGACAGGTGTCTCTTCCTGATTGGACTTCATTCTACTGTATATGAGATTCAGTTTCCTTCACCATGTACACTACAGATCAAAGTTTGGACACACCTTCTCATTCAATGCGTTTTCTTTACTTTCATGACTATTTACATTGTAGATTCTCACTGAAGCATCAAAACTATGAATGAACACGTGGAGTTATGTAATGAACAAAAAAAGGTGAAATAACTGAAAACATGTTTTATTTTCTAGTTTCTTCCAAATATCCACCCTTTGCTCTGATCACTTTTTTGCACACTCTGTGCATTCTCTGGATGAGCTTCAAGAGGTAGTCACCTGAAATGGTTTTCACTAATTATCACTAATTATCAGGGTTAATTAGAGGGATTTCTTGCTTTATCAATGGTGTGCAGAAGTCAGGTTAATACACAGCCCACAGCCCTATTGGACAACTGTTCAAGTTCATATTATTTTATTATTATTATAGATTTATTATTTTGATGCCTTCAGTGAGAATCTGCAATGTAAATAGTCATGGAAATAAAGAAAACGCACTGAATGAGAATGTGTCCAAACTGTTGGCCTGTACTGTATGTACTTCCTTGCCATAATTAGCCCCCCCCATTGCTTCATGAAACGGATTTCTCTTGTCTTTATTATTCCAGTAATTACTTAAAATCAAAATGATCAAAAGAATATTCTTTATTATCATAGTTATAGATTTTATGTACATTAGCTGAGCTGCTACTTCTCATGCAGCGAAGGGACTATTTACAAGAGTAAATATGACACGTACACACTCCTATGCGGTGCAGAGAAGGCTTGTGTTACACCTGTGTTCATTCACTGGAGAAGTGCTCAATGTCTGCGTCAATCATCCTCCTCCGTTACTGGACAAAACTGGACAACGAGGCCTTCAAAGTAAAAGACAGTGTTTGCGTTGGAGTCTGAGGTCACTCTCGTCCTCCCGTGTCCTTCTCCTTATTCCACTCATCTGAGGAAAAGACAAACACGTGACCAAATACACACAGTATCCGTAGACTAGATTACAAGAAAATACAGCGATGTCGTTCAGAATTCCGCAGAGTCCCATCAGCGTGTGTCGTCCGTTGATGTGAACACCGTGGGGGGCGTGGTCAGCCACCACACGTTCCCTTTATGTACAGAAGTTGGCACTGGCCTGTTCCTCACAAACATCTCAAGTATGTTTGTGTCTCTTTGACCAGTTCTACTCCATCTGCGACATGTTTCCCATCTTCTCTCACTCTCGCCCATCTTCCATTATTCACTCCGCCTCTTGAGTCATACACATCCATAGTGTCGCCCCCTCCCTTCCTGTGCGTCACCACTGGTTACCCTCCCCCTCTCACCTCTGATCCACCATCAATGCTCTGATCCTTGTGTTTTTTTCTCTCGGCGTCTGACACGTCTCTCAACAGTGTAGGATCTTGATGAAGGCTTTGCGGAACTCGATGTTGAAGGTGGTGTAGATAACGGGGTTGACAGCGCTGTTGAGATACCCCAGCCAGGTGACAGCGCTGTACAGCGAGGGAGAGATGCAGCAGCTGCGGCAGTGGGCCTTCAGCACGTGGGTCAAGAAGAAAGGCAGCCAGCAGATGATGAACACGCCTGAGGAACACATTCACAAAAGGATGAGGAATCACAGAAGCATCTGCGCTGGGTTTAGCACCAGCAAACACATGCATGGACATCTGGACATCATTACAAAACCTGTATCCTCAACGTGATCATTTTAATCTTCAAAAACCCAAACAGCCACCGTCAACCTAAACTATCCATTAATATAAAGTGTTTAATACCTGTTGATCCATTGATCCCATCAATGCATGTAAGTAACTGGTGTAAAATACACTTATTCATCTTTTCATGGTCATCAGATATGAAGCATTTGGATGTTCAGAGGCTCCATAGTTACCATGGAAACACCATCATCTTCTACAACATTGATTCACCAGTAAAACCCACGGAGCTGAATCAATACCAGTACTTTCCTACATTTGAAATCGCTGATTATGTAAACGTTCTGGAAAAACTCAGATTAAAGTTGACATTTATTAGATCAAACAGAGAAAGCCGAGGAAAAAATGTAAAAATCATCATTAACAGCACACAAACCCAGTGTGTCCATCTACCGTCATAGTCAACTACAATTTTATACTTTTATATACAATACATATATATTCACATGACCATCTGTGGTCATGTGAAGCCCTTTGAGACCTACTGTGTGAGTAAGGACTATATAAATAAAATTTGATTGATTGATTGACATAAGACATGAAAGACCCAGATTCATGAGGATTTACAATAATCTAAAATGGCACCAATACACCTGCATCTGACTGACATGTGCGATCGAGAATCAATACATAGCTGAATGCGTTGAGGTTGTCAGGTTCTGTGGCGTTAATCCAGGAGACCAGTCTCCCAGTAGAAGAGGGTGGTACTTTCACTGGAGGAGAACTCAACTCATTCAAGTCCATATATGACTTCTATCAGTGATCGATACTAACCATATCGATACCTCTGTCCTTGTCCTCTATTTGGAAACTGAAACTGTCACATATTTGTTTCTTCATCGGAGGACATTTGTTCGCTTCACTTCATTGCTTTCACCAAAACAATGAAGTGACAAGGCAGAAGAGAGCAATGACCTTGAAAGCGAAAAGCACAACAATTTCACAACTGAAGAAACTCAGAATAGTACGTGTCAAATGATGGACACGGATGGTAGGTTAAAAAAAAAAAGTCTGTCAGTTTCTGATTACCCCTGTCACTATAACTCTGTTGAAGAAGAAAAGACATTCAAATCGATTTACAACAGAATCCAAGAGTTTGATATTCCTGGAGATAAACACAATTTAGTTCCAAAATATGAAGGAATCTCTCATATCTATAGGATTAATTGTAAGGTGTTTGTCGTTGTAGCGAATGGTTACTGTTGAGGGTGGAATGGACTTCCTTTCATGGTGATTTCATACTTGAGCCAAATTCATGCATAGATTTGGTAAACCTTTGAATGCCTTTTAACTGACTGCAATTGTAACACACCAGGTAAATAGTTTCAAATAGGATCAATGGGTCTGTATGTCACTAACACGTTCTATCAATAATCAATACCCATTTGAATGTGTGCTGTGATGCAGATCAATCCACCAATAGAAGTGGGTGATACGTTGACTGGAGGAGAACTCAACTCATTTAAAATCCATATATGACTCCTATCAGTGATCAGTACTAACTATATTAACTTTGGTAACTATTTACATGTTATAAACCATAAACATATGGGTCATAAAGAGTAAAGGCAAATTTTTAATATTTCTCAAAACTGTGAGCAGATTTGGTCAACATTGTCCCAAGGAATATCCATATAACAGATGACATCAGTCTCAACATGTACATCAGGGGTGTCATTCATTTTAGTTCAGGAGCCAATTTCAGCCAGATTTGGTCTGACGTTGGTGGGGCAGGTCAAATAACGGAATTACATATCAATAATGTCAACTCCAGACTGCCCTTATACAATTTAAATGTTTACGTCTACAAACTGTCCTTCAAAACAATAAGAATAACATTAACAACCTTGAGAAAAACAAGTGTCATGCCAACAGTATTATGACCTCTTTATGAATTTCTACATGTACATTACAATTTACAGATTACATGGGTCTATAAATAAACAAAACATTTAATAACAGGTAGAATATTGTTAAAATTACACTTCTATTCAGACATTTCAGCTTGTTCATATTAGTTCAGGTTATTTTTGTTTTTTGTGAAATGATACTTTTAGAGTAAATACAGGAAAACTCTGGAAATATTTACATTTCCAAAGAGAAAATTTTAAAGTTGTATTTATTGGTTATTAGAATATTTTTCCCAGTCTGTACTTGGAACCTGAGCTATAATTTTGCTAATGTCTTAGGTGTAATTTTTGCATTTGGACCCTGGTCCACATGACGCCCCTGATCGACATCATTTGTGCAGATACGTGGTGATGATGTTTCTGCAGAATATAATTCAGCTAATATCATGATGGATGTTGACTTTGGAGGCGCTGGTGTGTAGACTTGGTTTAAACACACCGTTGGTTATTAAAACCTGTTGTGGATAATTAGTAGCACATTTCTGTTTATATTCACTCCCAGGGTTTGTTTACACGCCTTGTGACACGGACTCCAAAGCCTCATCAATTCATCTGCTGCATTCTCCTCCTCACCGAGCACGATAGCGAGCATCTGCGTGGCTTTCCTCTCTTTCTGCTGCGACAGCCTGCCCCGCACCCTCTCCTTGGTGATCCCCCACTTGTCTCTGCCTCCGCTGCGCTCCCTCCATCCCTCACGGCCCCTCATACCATCCTCTAGAGTCGGGGGGCGGGGCGTCAGGGCCGATCGGGTCATGGTGGAAGGAAGGACAGGTGTAGGTCCGACCGAGATGGACAGGGAGATCCTGGCTCGACCTGCGTGGGAGGACGTCTGTGGAGTGGTGTGAGGAGGTAGGTTCTGTTCTGTCTGTGGCAGGAACTGACCCGGCTCCAGCTCAAGAGGGTGGACCACCGCCTCCTTCACCAGGGTCTGACACACAGACAGGGAGGGGGGTCGGTGCTGAGGGACGGAGATGTTATGACACAGAAAAGAAGGACTTCAATGTAAAAGAGACACAAGAGGTAAAAGAACAGACTCTAGATCAGGGATTGTAGTGAGTATCATGTAAAAACACTGCACATTGTAATAGCACTGCATTAAGTAATAACACTGCATTGTGTAATAATGCTGCACATGGTAATAATGCTGAATTATGCAATAACGCCACATATTGTGATAATGCTACCAAGTGTAATAACAGTCCATATTGTAATAAGACAGCAGGGTCACCAGTGTAGAATCAGTAGTGTATGAGAAAGACAACAGACTGCGGTAGTTTTCCGACGACTCACTACTTTTTTGCGCTGGGGGGCAGCGGTGGCGGGTCTGAGGATGAGGGTGCACAGCTTCACGTCTTCTGGCTGCGTACACTTGTTCTGAACAGGAGGGTGAAGGCATACGGACACACATACACTATACTGCATTCAACTGCACTTTTTTACAAATATAGACATCTCAGAGGTAAATACAGTAAATACTAGACTGACAGCTTTATTTCTTATTCTCAATATCACTCCTTCACATATTCCAACAATCCACCACAATATCTCGCTCCATTTAACTTCACTACATTTGTACCATTTACCGTACATGTCATTTCTATTTTTACAAATTTAGTATATTCTGGATAAACCAATGTTGTTGAATCCTGCATCATGATCATTAGATGTACCTGGTGTGTTCCAAGGTTGTATCACATCATCTGGTGGTGATCATCGACTCAATAAAATATTTCTGAGGCAAGTTTTCAGAGAAGTCATCACTGACTTTCATGCTTCTTTCACTGAAAGAACCATGAAATGCATCTTGGGAAATTTAGTGGCCAAGTCTACACAAGTCCTTAATCGATTACCTGGGGGAGTAATGGAAGTGGACAGAGTTTATTTTTGATACGTGTAATGGCATTTCCTCAGTTATTCGGTGTAGCTGCCATGTGTTCAGTGGAGGAGAATGTGGTGCGTGCGCAAGGAGGGTGGGGGGCCTAATACAATACTTAAGTTGATGATGATGATTTCTTTTGGCTTTTTCCCTTCCAGGGTCGTCACAGCGAATCCAATTCGCATATTTGATTTGGCAGGAGTTTTCACATCAGATACCCTTCCTGACACAACCCACTGGTCGCACATCCTGGGAATCGAACCCAGGTCCCCTATGCACTAGCCTGGTGCCTTACCAACTGAGCTATCCAGCCGGGGGATGGCTAATACATGTTTTTTTCTCTTTATATGTTTCTTTGTTGTTTTTGGTTTGAAATGTCAATATTCTAAACAAACAACATAAATAAACAAACATATGGGAATTACATCTGATCATAGTTTGTGTGTACACAAAATTGTCTCGATGTTAGATAAGGTTGCGAGTTCAGAAGAACACACAACGTGTATGAAGGAATGTTCATTACTTAACTCATTTTCCATCTAGTCATATGAGTGTGAGTCGGTAGTACCTTCCTGTGTCGATGGCCGTCCCCTGTCTCAGGTGCGCTTTGTGTGTGGAGGCCATGTCTGCGCGGGGGGGCGGTGCGTCGGCCTCGTTTGCGCAGCACTACACAGATCTGCGCATACACGAGCAACGTGACAATAAAGGGAACGTAGAAGGAGGCCACAGAGGAGTAAACCACGAAGGCCGGATCTGCAAAGCTGCACGTGGTGCCTTCTCTACTGGCTGAAGAGAAAAAGACAAACACACCATCAAAGGCATGTGGATCAATGATAGACAAATACATATCATTGGTCTCATGGCATAGCGGTCTAAGAAATATTTTGGTGATATGTGTAACTGATGCTGCCCATTTAATTTTGTATCATCGGCAATGACCTGAAAAAAATGTGAGTTAAATAATAATGTTGTGAAGTTAATGATATAGAGCAGTATTTCTCAAATCAGGATACTTTTACCCCCAGGCGCACTTGAAATGTTATGTGAAAAACACTTTGAATAAGTCATCATGTAGTGTATACAAAAGAAATAATGAGAATTAACGCTGAAATACAAAACACAATAAATACATTCATATAATAAAAATCACCCTCCTGACATTATTTAATTTCCATATTTATAAAAACTTTATTATATATTATTCAAGATGAGACTATTTGAATATATAAATAATTACCTTTGTCATCATTTTTTCTTATGAATGAAAGATGGCCTTTTTTACTATATAATTTGATACATTTATTTTTAAATATTTGTCATTTTTCATAATCCACAGTTAAATTCATGTTGTTAGTTTACAAAGTTCTGATATCTTTGGCAAAGGAACAAATCAAAAACCCTGAAGCCAGAGCTTGCCGTTCTTGTCTAAAAGTATATCTGTACTCACTGTAAAAAAGTTTGAGAACCACTCGTATTCAGCAAAAAAAACGGCCTGTGGACCAAAATGGACCCACCTAAGGGTCCAATCTGGCCTGCAGGAAATAATTGTGGAATCCAAAACTGACACTGAAGATATGAATAATTACTGATGTCAAAATAATTTTAGTCCATGGTCACATACAGAATGGGTCGATCTCAAGTGGTTTAAACAGTATAATACTTAAACAATGACAGCTGCAAATTCTTTGTTTTAGTGCAAAAAAAATTAAATGGCATGAAAATATTTACATTTCTAAATGATCCTTTCACATACATGGGAATAACCTGAAAAAATATGAACAACCTGACATGTCTTAATACAAGTCGGTGTACTTTTATCTATTTTATTCAGAATTGTGCCTGTTAATTAAAGATTTGTGTTTGTAGAGCCACTGTGATCTGTACATTATAATGGATATGTGTAAATCTTAAACTATTAGAATAGAATATTGTTAATTATTTTCTCAAACATATCAGGTTGTTAGGATTCGGTTCTGTCAAGTTAGGTTTATGCATTTCCGGGGTTTTATGTTGGTGACTTCCCTTTTTGTCCTCATGTGTCTCTAGCTTCACCCCCAGATTCCTCTCTCATCTGGTTCTCGTTTGTAATGATTCGTAATGTGTGACAGCTGGGTGATTCCCCTATCTATATAAGGCTGCTCGTGACCTCGTGTCCCTGTCAGATTGTTGTTCCATGTCTCCAGTGTCAGCACCTCGTCTTGCCTTGTGTAGAATATCTTGTGAGTAAGTATTGGTTAGTTTAGCTTAGAATTGTATAGTCTAGTCTTGTTATTATTCCTGTCGTGTTATCTAAATTGTTGTATTTCCTCTAGAGTGTTTTTGAGTTTTCAAGTTTTTTGATTTCTAAACTTACATTTTTCCCCGAAAGAGTGATTTTGATTTTCCCTATTGATTATTTGTTTTTCCTGTCGTGGGTCTTTTTGGTTAAATATAGTTAATGTTAATGGTAAAAATTAGGGCATTAACGACTTCAGTTTTTTTCAAGTCGACTTATCCGTCAAGAAAGTCGAAGTTGAGTCGACTAGTCGTGATGGCGTCATCACATTGTCAGTGGAGGAACGACACGGACACACACGTCTGTCCATCAATGAGCAACTAGTATTAAAGTTCACTGCAATGTAACAATGTACACTGACAAGACAC
>JAPTHA010000009.1:4059707-4070958 GCA_029814585.1 Gymnapogon annona
CACACACACACACACACACACACACACACACACACACACACACACACACACACACACACACACACACACACAAAACACACATACACAGTCAAGGTGAATCTGACTGTCTGAAAACAGACATAAAACATTGCTTCAAGTGTTTGCTTTTCTTTTGCCTTAGGAAATCTTAAATGTCCAGAGGATGGAAGGGTGCTCAAATGACTGTAACTTATACAAAACAAAAAGTTAGCTATGTACTTCAGGCAAAAATAGATGATTAAAAATAATTAGGTTACATTACTGATCCCACAATGAGGAAATTCAACAGTTAAGGCAGCAACAGAATAAAGTGCAAGAAAGAATGTGCATGCATAAAAATGGTGCAAAAAAAACTATTTAACATAATAATACTAATAATAGTGATAAGAATACAGACTGTGTAATTCATATTACTATTTACGGTATTATCCACTGGCTACTTTCTAAAAGCAAATTCATTCCTCTGCGGCATTAAAGGTTTAAAGAGCAGAATGTCACACTTACAGATGAGTGACAGAGGAACAAGGACAGACACACACTGGGGCTCAGCTGTGGTAGATTTTTCAAGACCAGTATTGATTATTGGTAATCTAGATATTTCCTGTTCACATTGCAGCCTCAGTGATCAGGGACACACAGCAGACATTTGCAGTCACAGGGTTATGTCAGAAGGTTTAATATAATTCCTCATAAACGCAGAACAGTAATTAACCCCCCCCACCGTCCCCAACAACACACGGCCATCAACAGATCAATTCCACAGGAAACACTGCTGTGAACTAATGAAAGTTCTTCACCCTGCATCCGGTCACCCAATAAACCACTGTTTGTTTCATTAAGAGGATTCAGACAAGCCCTCTCCATTTTATACCTATAAATTATCTTAATAATGATCCAGATTTTTTCTTGAAAATTTATACATTTGTTTCGAGAATATTAAAGGCTTGGTGATGTTTTTTTCTTATAAAGTTGCTATCTTAACATTGGTAATACAACTACGCCTTAGCCCACAGGTGTCAAACATGTGGCCCGGGGGCCAAATCCGGCCTGCCAAGGGGTCCAGTCTGCCCCTTCAGATGAATCTGTAAAATGCTGAAATCAAACTGAAAATATGGAAGATAATATTAGTTCAGGTTCCACATTCAGATCAATTCAATTTCATGCTGGTCAGACCAATAAAACACAAACACTTACAAGCTAGACCCATGTTTGCAGAAATAAAAACAATAAAAGCTAAGTGTAATACTTTTTTTTGTTTATATTTGATATGTATGCATTGGGTGCTGGACCGGACCGTCTGTCAATTTTTTTAAAGTCAATGTGGGCCCTGAACCAAAAAGATTGCCCACCCCTGTGCTATACCATACAACATAATAACTTAAAAACACTCGCAACTCCAAATTCTATCATCAATTCACAGTAAAACAAAGTAGTATATAACCAAAAAATTGAATAACGTGAACAAATATGAACAAATGACTTAAAAGAAGTCAGAGCAATTTTAACAATATTCTGCCTGTTATTAAATCTGATGTCAGTTATAATGTACTGTACACCCGTAAATGTTAAACTCAAGTAAAATAGTGTTAAAATTACACTTAACTTTTCAGTTTGTTCGTGTTTATGTGTGTTCATGTTGCTTTAAAGGATAGTTTTTAGTTGTGAACATTTTCATCACATAATTTGACTTGTTTCACTCTAAAAACACAGAGGAAAGTTTGGCGTTGACATTATTTATACATTATTACGGTGTTATTTTACTGGTTCGGCCCGCTTCAGATCAAGACTACCTGAATGTGGCCCCTGAGTGAAATGAGTTCGACACCCCTGCCTTAGCCCATAAGACACTGGGATACACTCCAGCCTCATAATATCCTCCTCATAATATCTCAACAATTCAATTCCAGACATTCTCTGGTCCTTTATTTAGTCTGAATATGGACTAATGCCGTATTTTTCAGACTATTAGTCGCAATTTTTTTCACATTTTGGCCGGGGGTGCGACTTAAACGCCGGAGCGACTTATATGTAAAATTATTCACTGTGGTGACTCCGACCCCAGAAGGGAAAAAGCTAAAAGGACTCATCATTACCACATTATTATATCATTTCACATTATTTTCACTGACAACCGCAAGAGGGCGCTCTATGCAAAAATGCCATCAAAAAGAAAATCATGTTCTGCAGAGTACCAGCTGCAAGTAGTGAAATATACAGTCGAAAACAGGAATCAAGCAGCAGAAAGAACGTTTCCTGGGTTAACAAAGCATGGGCTTCCGTGACAATCCGCCGGGATTCAGAAAGGACAGAACAATAAAAAAAACGCAACTGACAATGAGTCTGATGAAAGTGACGTAGAGGAGGAAGTGGTGCGTCGTCTACCTCTGGAGTTGGCGGAGTTGTTTAGAAGTGACACAGAGAATGAAGATTTCATTGGAGCTAGTGATATTATGGAGTGACACTCATGGTTTGGTAAACTTGTTAGCATATTCTTTATGTTATAGTTATCTGAATAACTGTTAATATGTTAGGTTAACAAACCAGGCACGTTGTCAGTTCATTGTTTATGCGTCATGTAACGTTAGCTGAATGTGTAACGTTAGCATACCGTACACCTATTCAGCCTGTTGTTCTCTATTCTATTTTTTATTTTAAATTGCCTTTCAAGATGAAATGTCTGTTCTTGGTGTTGGATTTTAGATTAGATTAGATTAGATTCAACTTTATTGTCATTACTCAGTACAAGTACAGGGCCATGAAATGCAATTTGTTTTTTTATCAAACAAATTTCCCCCTTAAAATTCGAATTATACTCGAGTGCCACTTATATAGGTTTTTTTCTTCTTTATTATGCATTTTTTGGCTGGTGCGACATATACTCCAGAACGACTTATAGTTTGGAAAATACGGTACTTAACATCCAGGTTTTGGGTGGAGGAGGGAGTAGTGTGCTCAGTGTGCTACACTGGTGAGATTTGCTGAGAGAACGGCACTACATAAAAACAAGTACCACATCATTAGCACATTTTAGTGGATTTCAACAAAAGATGATAAATAAATAAAAGGTCAAATTGATGAATACCATATTTGAAAATTAGTCAACTCCTGATGCGCACAACTCCAAAATCCCTCAAATATTAACCGTTTTGAATTAAATGCCAGTCTTAGTTTTAACTCGCATGGAAAATTGAGCTGCTTCTTTGAGTAATTTGGCTGTCACAACAAAATTCTGCTACTTACCATTTGAAGTTGCTGGCTCAGTCAGGTCTATGCTGACCGCAAACCTCTGTTCTGTCAAAGAGGAAAAAAATAAACACGTCAATGAACAAACATCCTTGTTGTATTTTGGATGTGTGTATTGGTGAGTTGAAGGGATTATATCTGAATAGTCGTTTTTAAATATTATACAGTAAAATGGCACAGCAGTATCTCATCTAAACAATGTTAATTCCTATAAATCAAATTTTATTTATATACTACTAAATCATAACAGCAGTTATCTCACTTTACATACAGAGCTGGAGTAAACTAGACAATAAAGGTAATTTATAGAAGTTGTTAATTATCGCTTTTGGTCCAACTGTGTCTAAGAAATGTAGAAGTTTAGTAGGCATTTGTAGATTCTATGACCTTAAATAAAATTGTAGTATTACAATTACAGTTTGATTAAAAAGCTGCTCTTGCTTCCTCAACCGCTTTTTGATCTTTTTTTTTTGTTGCAATGTTCCTGATTTAATTAAATACAATGTAAGCCAGTTTTCTACCATTCCATTTATTTTCCAGTCCAGAATAGTCTCGCAGGTTTGATTAAAGACAGAGACCAGCTCTTCTGTGTTAAAATTTAATTTAAATAAAGTTAAAAAAAAAAAAATTAAAAACTTTACCAGACAGGTAAATTGTAATTAAAAAGGTGGTTTGGATAAGATTACATTAAATAAAACTTCTTCACGATCCGACACCAACCCATACATATCCTTAAGCTTGAGGTTGCCAGGATTGAGACAGAGATGAATAACTAAATGGAGTGTGTGACCTTTGGAGTGTGAGAATGTGTATGGTCTGTGCGAGATTAAAAGCTTCCAGTGTCTCGATAAAATCAGTGACGAGAGATTGAGATGTGGCTCTGAGAAATGTGGGAGCATCAGTGTTTATCATCTGATGGTGTTTGTGGTCCGACTTTGAAATCCACCATTTGAATAATAGAGGAAAAGTAGATCCCACCTCAAGAATGAGTACAAAGCTGTTGAAGGTCACTGACTCTGTGGAGAAGGTGAGACATGATGATGCTATTAGAACATTTCTGTTCAATGATCTCTCTGTGGGCTTTATGTACGCAGATAAGGTCGACAGCGGTGGAGATAAGGTCATTTTAAGCCTCCGCTGTGTCTGCTGAAAGATGCCTCTGAGGTCATTATTGATTTTAAGTGGTTCAATACAGATGTGAAGTACAAGTAAGAGGTGAGGACAGAGTAAAGCCATCATGAATCTGAGCAGTGATTGACATTTAGAGTTGTTAATCGCGTATGTAAGCCCCTACCTGCCAGAAAACATCAATGATTAAACAAACTCTGCATCAGGGATTAGATCTTTTTTTTTGTTTTGTTTTTTACAGTCGAGAGCTGATGGAATCTCCACTCAGATCACATCATGATGAAAGGCAGTTATTGGAATTATACCGCGACATGTATTAAGAAAAAATTCAAAATTTAAAAAAAGAAGAAAATATAAAGTCACAGCAATAAAACCAGAGAGACAATAAACAAAGTCACAGGTCATGAACTCCATCATTAGACTGTTGGTCTACTGGTTTCTGTGCATCACAGTGGAATCAATTCATCTTTAAAAACGACAACCGGTCCAGACCTGCTCAACTCCATGCAGGTCTGAAACTCAAGAGCAGCAGCCTGTTCCCTCAGGTCACAGCAGCAAATGTCACTTGATTTTAATAAGATCATGCTCTTACATGGTCATCTTTGAAAAGTTGGTCCAGGATGATTTTACTGGATCTGCATTATTTCCTTTACAAGCTCGACCACTTTGCCTGACGCAAAATGAGCAGTATGTCAGTTTGGTGTCCTACAGTAACAACACAAGTGTTGCCCATTCATAAGAAAGTCACTTTTAAACTCCTTAAAACCACATTCATTTACTCCCACTGCTGACGTTTCTCTAATTCCTTTAATACTTCCATGTACTTACCAATTCATGCATTATTACAGATGGGGAGCTTTCAGAGCCCGCAGTTTCCTAATACTTTAGTCAAATTATAATGACATTTTAAAATGCAAATGTTCAAATATGCAAACAGGTGAGGCAGCACAAATAGACTGGCATTTGGGATAGGAATTTGTTCAATTATTTTTTCCATTATGAGAGAAGCCTTAACCTTATCGAATGCTCTTTTTCAATTACTGACCACACCAAACATCTGGTTTTCCAACCGTAGCCTTTGTAAATGTTGCTAAAACCCGGTGAGTATTGGATAAATAAAGGGACTGTTGTTTGCGAAGCAGGTAAACATACAGACAGAAGATTTAATCTGCAACATGTGGCAGAATTTTTATGCTGTGTCATCCAAGTAACAGACACCAAAATGACACCCTCCAGATGTTTCAGATGCTTCAGACAAGCCTGTATAATTAAAGCTGCTATTTTGACGCAAGTCCTTTGGCACTGTTGCTCATTACAACTAAATTACTTTGTAGAGATTCTCATTCATTACACGATGGGGAATGTCTAATTTAAGTTTGAGCCGCAGAGAGCAATGACCTGACTTACGATTTATGGAGAAAGACATAAACACCCCTATGATAAGAAATGCAGAAGCAACATAGCATTAAAAATCAAGGTTACGTCACCTATACTCAGAGTAAACCTGCAAAGATGATGCACAAAGAGCAGAGAATAGATACAATGAATGAAATAAAACACAGCTGTCCTCTAATAACATAAAAAACCCGACTAATATCTACATTTTTACAAAAAATTTGGTGCGTGTATAGAATATTTATTCTATGCCATACTACCTTTTCCAACATTGATTTTGATCTGCTCCACTACAAATGCATGAGGTCAAATACAAAATGAAACAAGAGTCAATGAATGAAGAACGTTGCATGTTGAATGGAGTCCTGCTGCTTATGGTGGATTTAAACAGAGCAGGGTTGCTCAATACGTCGATCGCGATCTACCAGTCAATCGCGAAGGTATTGTGGGTAGATCACATGGCATTTACAATTTCGCCATCATCCTATCATCGTGAAATGAATGGAAATTTGTCACTTGAATGACAGTCGGTCTGACCAATCAATGAGCATGCGCATAACCGCACATAATAGCAAGGCAGTGAATTGACCAGTGCCCGTACGCGGCGGCAGTGGCGGGTAGATGCCACATAAAAACTGTCTAATCGTTGTGAGTTCCTTTTGATTCTATGTTGGTGTCTCGCGGAAAAACATTGTAAATATTATTCTTATGTCGCTATGTCGGAGGGAAATAGCCCGACAGTCAATCAAGCAGAGTGTTTATTAGAATCGCACAACATTTTTACAGATTTTAGAATTCCGTGCACACATAAGGTGCACTTTAAAAGGTGCACCGTCATTTATTGAGAAAATTACAGGCTTTTAAGTGAACCTTATGGTGGGAAATAGGTCAGTCCCAGTACCGTTCCACCAGGACTGAGGATCATGTTGAAATGTGTTTGAGACTGGTGTCAGCATATATTCTCCAGATGGTGCATCATATTATATATTATATATTATTATCATTATATAAATATTATATTATGTATCCCTGGAGGGTTCCATTCAGTGCAAGTCACCAGAGTGAGGTAATGACAAAAAATGTACATAGTTGCCTTGAGTTATATGGGTTCACACAGTTATACAAAGTACACTATCATACAGTATGTGTACATATAAATAATACGAGGTACACTAACATACATGTACATATAAATAATTGTCAATATATTTAGAAATAAATATATATTTGGAAATTTTATAGCAGGTAGATCTTTTTGACTTGGTCATTTTGAAAGTAGCCTGCATGCTGAAAAAGTGTGAGCACCCTGAAATAGAGTCTCTCAGAATTTATGCTCATATGTAACGAGGACGAACTAAGTTTTTCATTGCACGGTTAAGTACACTGACTGCCAAGGTGTAACCTAACAGTATTGAGTATTGGTTGGGATTTAGTCAATAATAATAACAATAATAAAGAGTTTGACTATGATGAAGGTGAACCATCAGTGAACTTTAAAGTGGACCTGTACTGGTCATGCTTTGAATATATTTTTTTCTCCTCTAATTGAGGTCTCTGTCTGAAATGTTATGAAAGCTAAATTAAAAGTTTATTTGGATAGAAAAACGCTTTATGCTGAAGTGGCTCAGTGTGGACCGCAACCTGTGAGATAAAGAGCCCTGTTCTATTTGTTTTAAAATAAACTAACAGCACTTACGAGGGATCAATGTCATATTTGCGTGTTCTGCTACAAAACTCTCCTTATAGTCGTTTCAATCCTCCTCCGCTTCATTTCCTGTTTTCATTTTATCTTCCTATGAACTGA
Organism: Gymnapogon annona; assembly: GCA_029814585.1. Taxonomy (NCBI): domain Eukaryota; kingdom Metazoa; phylum Chordata; class Actinopteri; order Kurtiformes; family Apogonidae; genus Gymnapogon; species Gymnapogon annona. The sequence goes on from JAPTHA010000009.1 coordinate 4,067,296, forward strand.
CCTGTGGCTCTTTCCATTCTGTGCACTTCTGTTCGGCGGCGCCTCCATATCCTGTTCTAAATCTCCCATCAATAACGTCCTGCAGCTCTTTCCCTCGTCCCCCATTCCTTTTCGTCTTATCTCCTTCTCCCTTTAGTCTAATCTCCTCTTCCCTTTCTCAGTTTGCGAAGACACTTGACAGGTCTATTACATCCTTGGCCTACTCTGCCCCCAACACCACAAAAAGAAATGGACTCCTTCAAATGTTGCCCCAGCTTTACCAACACCACGAACAGGCCGACAATAAATCTTTTATTTCCTTCACTCAGAGCAGCAATGAGTCACTGCCACTGGGAATGATGTGGAAGTTGGACTGCAGTATAATCAGCTCACAGCTGTGACTTAAGGCCAGAAAATACACACTGTTGTCTCGTACTTCTGAGCCCCAGTCCTCCTTTCAATCACTCCCAAAGTTCTTGCAGTTTTTAATGAGCACCCAGACACTTAGGGCAACAAATAGCCAAGGGGCAATTTATTAGATTGTACATCACTAGAAAGCTTGTGAGCAGAAATGCAACTTTCTGACTGATGACAGTACATCACCTTTCGAAGAGGAGTCCATTAAACAAGCCATGAGGGACGGAGATGTTTCCTCTCAGCTGAGATATTTTCTTCTTCTGGCAAAAAATAATTGAGATGAGGAATAACTCTTCGTACGCCATCACGAGTAATTAGAAATGTGTGCAAATCCAAGGTGCCAATTATGATTAGGAAATGACTTCTTCAGCGAGTTGTGACGCATCACGCAGAGTAGCATGTCACATTCTCAGAACACCAACAGAGAGTTATAGCACTTTATCAGGCAAGTGACTATTCTTTGCCATTTCTGCATGCCTTACAAGAAAGACAGAGTAACTGTTACAGTGTGGACAGTGGGTCACCGATCTCAGGTCCAGTGTGGTCTCCAGGGTCTGTAAGGTCCAATGTGGTCTACAGGGTCTGTAAGGTCCAATGTAGTCTACAGGGTCTATAAGGTCCAATGTAGTCTACAGGGTCTATAAGGTCCAACGTGGTCTATAGGGTCTGTGGTCTACAGTGAGTGTATCTGGTTTGTTTGGTAAATGTAGTAATGGTACTAATGTAAGCAATGATGTTCAAAGGGCGAATGTGGATGTTGACAGCTGTCAGGATCAACACTTACAGTATGTTGTCATGTTCTAAAATTCATGTTCTATTTACATTAAATTTGTTTTTCTTGAAGATTTGATATATCCTTCTTGGATTTTTTTTTGCCCCCAATCGTGGCAACTTCATTAACCTTGATTTTCTAGATAAAACTTTTTGTTAATTTCACAAAAGTAATAAAGGTTGAAATGGTAATTCCACGGTAGTACTTTATGTGCCCTTGTGAAGGGTTAATAAGTTAAAGAGGTAGTAGACTTTCATGTGTTGGAAGTAAAGATCTGTAGACACAAACCAAGAAAACATTAGTTTCACTCCCTTTTATCGACCTTATCTCCGTTTCTCCAGAAGTAAGCAATCTGCCAACACTGAATGATCAAAGAGATGAAACCAGCCAAAAAACAGCACTGACAGGACACACATTTATCACCCCCAGCCCCGACACATGAAAAATGCTTACGATTCTAATAATTAAAGAAAAGGGAATTCTGCCGTGGTTAGAATCCTGCCTGCATACATCATGAAATATTCATTCACAAAACGTGAGAGGGAATCACTGGAGTGTCAAGGAGAGACCTGAACCTGCGGGTGGCTCTTCAAACTGCAAACATCTTTTATTCAGAGGCAATTTCGTATCCTCTCCATCTTTTATTTAAATAGGAGAGGTTTATTGGGAATGAGTTACAACAATCATTTCGCCAGTGTGTGTGGGACTGGAAAGAACTCAAAGACAAGAGAACTAATCAGGACGATTCAGTTCAATGTGGTGTTGGATAAAAAGAAAGAATTAGCATCAGTGTCAACATTTGAAATTTCTGTCACATTAGTTCATCTAGATACATCAAATCCAGGCAATGCTGAAATGTTTCTCTCAGTGAAGTTGTATTTCCCTGATGTAATTAATTCAAACACAAGGACGTGTTACGTCACCAAAGCATACAATAAAAAGAACTTAGTAAATGAAACCAAGATGATATATTACCTTCATCCCCCATAGACAGCTGTGTAATGTTTATAGACTAATATAAAATGTTATTTGGAACAATCTAATATGTCAGAGGTTCTATGGGGAAATAATCGACTAAATCTATGACAATACAATACTTTAAAAAAATGAAATGACAGAAAAAATGCCTCTGGATTTTGATGTGTAGGTCCATTCAGTTTGCTTTACAGCAGACTTTAATAAGGCAGACATAAGGATGTCTTATTAAAAGATATTGAAAATGCCACATTTCATTTTTAACAGTGGACTTCCCATTCTCGTATTTGAAAATATATAAAGAATTTTGTTTTACAAATTTCGTCACCTTGTCTTTTTCAGCATTCTTGTAGCTGAAAACGTAAAATCAAAGCTTCAGGACAGAACTTTAAATGTATAACTGATGACTCTAGTCTTGAACACAGAACTATTTTATTTCTGTTCAAAGTCAATAAAACTGCATCATTGCCCTCGTATCGTTTTTCTTGTCTCCCCGCGGCTCAAAGTTGTAAAGTGCAAAGAAAAACAATAAATAAAACGAGTGGGAATATATAAACACTTTTATCGACATAATGTCTTAAAGAACGGAGACTTGTTAAATCTTGTGTAAATAGAGGGGCTAAAAAAAAAAACGAAGAGTCCGATACACAGGTATAAATCACTTACCCTCTCTTCCGGCGGATGCGTCCGCTGCTCAGGAACCCAAACCGACATATGTCGTGCGGACTGGCGGAAGGATCCAATCTGACGGTTCACAGCCCGGACCTCCTACCTTGACCTCAGTCACTACTTGACCAGCACAGAAAAAGTGCCTTCTCTGTACTCATGTCATGTAGCGACAGTAACGTTTTCCTCCTTCTCTCCTCTTCCTCCTCCTCCTGCTCCCCGTTCTCCTCCTTTGAGTGCCCGGTCACTGTGGTAGTGGGGGGCAAGAAGGAGGAGGAAAGCCTGCCATGGAACCACGGAGGAAAACTGACATAAAGTGCGCGCGATGCGGCATGCTTATTAAAGTCCACGCCTGTCTCGACATGCTGTAATCCTATTGGCTGAGATTGTTATTTGTGGGCGCGGCCAGAGAGCTCATTTGCAGATAGTATTAGCATGTTAATCTGACTGTGTATCAGTCACTGCTATCACAGGAATCCATAAATGAACACACCAGGATAACCGAACCTAAACTGACCATAAATCACGAAATTACAATAATGGCCAGATGTTTACATTTAAAATTATGTATCTTATCCTCTTTCTAAAATATATATATATATATATACTAACAGTAACTGACCATTGACAATGACTCTTTCTTGATCTTGTTGCAATTCAATCTCTTTTCTTTATTTGTATTTGTACTTTTGATAGTATTAGGACTTATTCGAATTTTCAGTGTCTTGTGTGTGGCATGTGTGTGCTGCTGTAACCTGGAATTTCCCCAAGTGGGACTAATAAAGTCTATCTATCTATCTATCTATCTATCTATCTATCTATCTATCTATCTATCTATCTATCTATCTATCTAT
>JAPTHA010000009.1:4071058-4090315 GCA_029814585.1 Gymnapogon annona
GATAGATAGATAGATAGATAGATAGATAGATAGATAGATAGATAGATAGATAGATAGATAGATAGATAGACAGATACTTTATTCATCCTCATTGGGGAAATTCAAGAACATTCAAGTACATCCTATACTTTTAGATTCAACATATCAGTAATATACTACTCCTCACTTACAAAGCCTTAAATGGAACAGGATTGAGCTACATTACAAACTCACTGATCAATTATGTACAAACTAGAACACTGAGGTCATCCACCGCAGGGTTATGAGCCACTTCCCAGAAATATCTCAAAGAAAATTGGGGACACAGCCTCTGTCAATTATGCACTAAAACTATAGAACACAATTCCCAGGACATCAGAGAAGCCGGCTCCCTGAATATATTTTAAATCAAATAAAACATTTCTGTTTTCATTGGCCTTTTGAAGGGAGATAAAGATAAAAATGGGTTACAAACATTAAACCATAATGTGCACTGTCTTTATGCCATTTTATTGAAACTTTATCATTTCATGAACAGTATGTATGTACTTGTTATTGCATCTCTTTCACCTGTTTTATATGTTCAAATCTAAACTTTTTGTATGAAAAGTGCAATACAAAATAAAGTTTATTATCATCATCATCATTTTAATGCTCTTAATATTGTTATTTACTGGCATAATCTTTTTTCTTCTTTGAAATGTATTTTCCGTTTGTTTTTTAATGTCTATAAACCACTTGGAATTGCCTTGTGTATGAATAGTGCTATAATACAAATACATTTGTCTTGCCTAGTTCTGCCTCCACATGAAGGACAGACGACAGCGTTCTGGGTCAAACCTTTAAAACTTTTCAAAGCCACTAAAGGATAACGTCACCCAGGGACAATTTTACGTGCAGAAATCCAGCTGTTACCGTTGATGTAAGCAAGTAAGATGCAAACATAGATAGATAGATAGTACTTTATTGATCCCACAATGGGGGAATTAGTGCGTCACAGCAGCCAAATGCAAAGACTAGAAATACAGACAGATATAGACAAGTTGAATTCATAAACGACATATACAGTATGCATTTGTACGACACAGTATACATTAGTGGATGTGTTGTGGCATGTGTCCATAAATACATAAGTAGTTTGCATAATCAAAAACATATACATTCATACATGTACATTCCTACGTACACAAACACATGTATACATACCTGTACACACTGTATAAACATGCAGGCATACTCACACATCCACACACACCTAAAGTGTAGTAGTGTGTGTTAACTGACAAGTTCAAAATCAAATCAAATCAAATATTTATAGAGCACTTTTCCTGCAGGCAGGTGCATCACAAAGTGCTTTACATAGTAAAAACATTCCCACCCAAACCACCCCCCTCTCTGTGTGCAAACAGAAAAATTAAAAATAAGTGAATAAAACATTTTAAAAAAATCATAATCATAAAAAGGCAAAAACATACAATGGTATTCATTTGTTGTCAGTTGTTACAGTATTTACCAGGCTGGTACAGAGGCAGCAGTGAGGAAACGCCATCGGGGGAAGCCGTCTGTCCTGAGAGCTGCAGGTCAGCGACAGCCACCCAGGTCAGACACAGTGGAACCAGATGAGGCCCTAGGCCCCGGGCTCCATGCAGCTACTGCAGAGGAACACTGGAGTATCTAAAATGTGAATAAAATAAGTAAAACTATTAAAACAGCAGCATTAAGTTGGCTTAAAATGACAGATCTATGGTGCATTACAGTCTAACTGCAGTCCAAACACGTCCAAATCTCCAGCCACAGACAGAAGACAGAACCTCCATCAGGGCTGAGGAGCACCATCACATCGAACTGAAGACTTCCTGTTTCAAAACGACCCTGTAACACAAAGACTCTTATAAATCAATGTGTCCCCTCACTATAAGCTCCAGTAGTCCATCCTGTCAGGACTGTGCGGTTCATGTCTCTGTCCAATTGTCTGGAGTGACACCCTTGGCTTTCTTCATCCGAGTCCCAACGACCCTCCGGGGAACAGAAGTCTTCCACCTTCTTACTCATAAAAATGTAAATGCTGATCTGTCGTGTGCTCCAGCGGCTCCTAAACTCCGTGGAGTTGATAGGTGGCAGCTGTGTTGAGGGAATACAATAAGTTGTCGGTGACTTTCAATCTCTTTGTCCGACATTAAAAACGGCACAAAACGAGGGGGGGGTGGTGGTGATGCTGTGAGGGGCTGGGGGAGCACTAAAGTAAACTCCTGGGATGATGAAGACACACACAAAATAGTGTTTTGGATATTGAAATAGGAGGGCGATTGTGGAACAAGGTCATCGCTTCGATTCGCAGGAGACATAAAAATGCTAAAAGCAAGAATAAATCTGAGACGACGAGATCAAGGCGACAAGAATGAAGCAAAACGCTGGTGTTTGATCAGAGATGACCCGTCCAACGGGACTGCTCGACAGGTCAGCCTATCTTCTCCGCCGTTACCGTGACGAATATGAACTACAATGAAATATGGCAGTGAAGGAAGACCGGTGCAGTAAATCTAGCCCGTCCTGGATCCAAAAGGGTTTGACCTTGGACTTTCATTTATAAAACAGCCAATCAGTGTGTTGCATAAGGTTACAACAAGTAATGTTAACCCTTTAGCCCCTGACGTGTCTGCGGTGGCCCTTCTGATGTTAAGAATTCATTGAAATATTTGTAAAAATCCAACAGTGGGGAAAAATTTTAAAACGTGCAGAAAGAATAGACCTTGTGCTTCCCATAATAATCTGAACATGCTTAGTGCGTCCCCTGCTGCATGTGGAATGGGGGGCTAAACAGAGCAGTGAGTGGGACGATGCACTGAAATAGATGTTTGCCACCCCCCCATTTGCAATGTTGTGATGCTTTTCCTTTTTTTTTTTAATTAACCCTACAACACTAACATCGGGTGTATTCAATCTGTTCTTTTCTTTATTTCTAGTATTAGGAATGGCTCATATTTTAGACTTAGACATCCTTTATTTGTCATCACACAGACACATAAAATGAATCTGGTAACGAAATGTCTTAGAATGGCAACTGATATCACAAAGAAATGTGGAGAATACAAAAGTGCAAAATTGCTGGAGTAAAAACCAAAGCCATGAGTGTCTGCAGTGCAAAGGTGGCAACACACACAGTCAATATAAATAAGGAATAAGATGGACAGTGCAATATTGCACACAATGTAAAACAGTACTATAAACAGTGTATTACACATCAATGTAAGCAGTACTACAGTGAAAATATCACATCAATGTAAACAATAACATAAACACTATTTTCATATTTTTTTTATCGTATTTGCAGAATGTCGTGTGTGTCTTGTCTTGTGTGTTCTGCTGTAACCCGAAATTTCCCCGTGTGGGACTAATAAAGGTGTATCCAATCTAATTTTCACCCACACAATTCTTGTCATGTGATTTTCATTGTTGTGGCTCAGGTGGTAGAGCAGATTGTCCAATAACCGGAGGGTTGGTGGTTCGATCCCGTTGTGTCCTTGGGCAAGACACTTCACCCACCTTGCCTGATCCTGTGATAAACTGGTGACTTGTCCAGGGTTACCCCTCGCCCCCCCCGCCTTCACCCTTGAGTACCTGGGATAGGCTCCACTGACCCCCCCGTGACTAAGGATAAAGCGGATTCAGAAAATGAGATGAGATGATGTTGCTGCTGTCTGAGTTGCACGGGTCTTTGGGTCGCTTCAGGCTGCACGGTGATGGAATTAATGATTTGTTCGTTTCCCTCCTCCTATCCATGTTTTTTTTTTTTTCAAGAGGTATGCTTTCAAGTGATTTTCACAAAGTTAGTGATAAAGAGTAACATATTTTACAGGTGTGGACAAGTGTTTCCTTGTCATTACTACCATGCCTGTACTAAATGTATGTAAGGCAAAAGCTAAGTTAGAGAAGTCCCAGAATTTGCATGTAACCCTTAATTAGTGCAGTGGCTATGTATAAACATCACTCCATACTAACTTCCAAGGAAATTCATACAGTTCAAAAATTAGGTAATTCTCAAAAAAATGCAATTTTTTTGTTCATCTTTCCCACTGCTGTCAGTGATGCAGGAAGACTGTGCCTTCACCAGACGAGGCTCACATGTCCATGGAATGGGACGACCAAAGAACAAGTTTCCAGCTCCATTGTTTTTTCTGTTTGGAACTTTCTCGTTAAGGATGACCTGATTTTTCAATGATTTTGCTACATTTTTTTTTTTTATTTTATGAGATTGTATATTGGGAAATTAAAGAATAGTACTACAATTTGGCTTATAGCGTTGTGCTTTTACAAAAATTGCTGAAAACTGTATTTTATCTGGGACATTATATCGGGTAAAATATACCTGATGTTATTGATGGTGTTACTGATTTTAACATTAGTGTTGCAGGTTTTTTTTTTTTTTTTTTACTGCGTTTAACAAAGTTTTCATCGAGTAACTGTTTTTTGGAGTCCGACCTGGTGTCAAAAATCAGATAGACTGATTAAAAAAAAGAAATAAATAAAACAAAACCCCCAAACCACTCAGTGTGTTCCAGTTCACAATTGATGTTCAGCAGCTACATCGATTATTGACAGACATTCTGAGTGTCTTATTTAGTAAATTATGTTTTATAAATGATGATTTCTCTCGGCTTTCTTCCCCTTCCGGGGTCGCCACAGCAAATCCAACTCACATATTTGATTTGGCAGGACTTTTTACACCAGATGCCCTACCTGACACAACCCACCGGACGCTCTTACTGGGTTCTATCCAGCCTTTAAAGGATCAGTTCCTTTTTTTCCTGTTATTCCTCCTGTTTTGACCCCAAAACACACAGTAAAAAAACAAACTAAAGGAAGACTGATGAAAATGATCAGACACACAAACCCACAGCAGCTTTTATGACACTCAAAGAAACACACGTTCACAGCAGCATGTTGACCTGGAATCATGTCTCAGGTTCAACCTGGGTCACGCTTGCTGACATATGTGCGATACGACTTTCATGAAAAGAACAATACACCAGTCAGATGCTGGTCAACTTTAAAAACACATCTGTGCAGAGAAGCCCAACCTCTTCATTTGTGCAGCCTCTCACGTCTGAAGCGGCCCCTCCTCCTTCCGCCTGCTGTCTCCCGTCCACATTCCATCTTTGTAATCCCCTTGACTGAAGAGCACAAGACTCGGTGGCTTCAGGGTGCGAAACAGAAGAAGTAAATTAGAGAGGGAGCGCTGGTTGGAGAGAAGATGAGGAGGAGGAGGAGGAGGAGGAGGAGGGGAAAGCCGAAGAGTGCCTCTCCAGCTTCAGAGACAAGAGTGGAAGGACAGGATGAGCAACAGAAAAAGATGAGGCCAAGGCAGGAAATATACAAAAATTTAATTAAATTAAAAAACAAAGAGGAAAACGTTTAATTAAAAATCCTTTTTTTTATTTAGACAAAATAATTATGCAAGATAAGAAAATGTCCCAGACGTAGCCTTAAACAAAAGCTGCTTCGGATGACGGAGTGACCGGCACAAAATCGACCTTTCCACCTGATCTCAGAGGTGTCGCATGACGTCTGGCGTACGTCAAACCATTTATTTACTCTGCAAATCACATTAAATTACCGTACAGACCTGCAAACATCAAACTTCAACAACACACAGAAATCTATCACTTCCACTTAACCATGAGAATATTCACCCAAAACAAACAGTCCCCTCCATGTGTTGTTTCAATACCTTTTGTAAAATGTTTTGGGACTTTCACCACTTCCTCTTTAAATAAGCGACTTCAGTGTTATCAGCGCCGCCGCCGGTCCCGACAGGAAGAGAACTGTGGTGCAGACGTACAAACAGGTCCCGAATGGAGCTAAGGACTGGGTTCTGTTCATAGACCACCTATAGACCAGGGGTGTCCAACTCCATTTTAGTTCAGGGGCCAAATTCAGCCCAATCTGGTCCGAAGTGGGCCAGACCAGTCCAATAACAACACAATTACATATCCAAAATGTCAACTCCAAATTGTCCTCATATGACGAAGATGTTTACGTCTACAAACTCTCCTTTAAAACAACCTGAGTAACAATCACAACCTTTGAAACTCTGAAGAAAAATGAGTGTAATTTGAACATTATACCTCAGTTTATGATTTATACATGTAGGTTACATTTTACAGATCACAGTGGATCTACAAATACACACAAAATGTAGTAACAATTGCAATATTGATAAAATTACATTTACTTTTCTTCAGACATTTCAGTTTGTTTCATATTTGTTCAGTCTATTTTTGGGGGAGGAACGATCATTTGTTTGAGCGTAAATGCAGGAAAATTACATGAAAATATTGAAATTTACATAGGAAAAGTTATAGCGGTAAGTTAATCTGATAACCTTTTTCCCAGTCTGTAAGCGCAACTTGAACTATAATTTTGGCAAATATCATAGGTGTAACACCAACTGCCCACCTGCAGGTAAAAAACCCTATTAATTAACTGTACGCTAACACTAACGACCTAGCTTTCAACAGGGTGATGAAGTATCTGGGCAACGACAGTCTGATATTTCAAGAAACAAGTCAGAAGATTATTTACTTTAAGCACCAACATCATGAGAATGTTTTGCTCACAAAAATTAGCACCAGCTACAATTCAGTAGCTTATGACACTGGCAGAGAGGTGATTTTTTTTTATAGGTAGACCGATATATTTTCCAGCATTGCCCGTCAGCCTTAAAAATCTGTTTTTTAAAGCCAGTATTTGATCAGTAGTAAAAATGTTGTAAGATATTTGACCAGGCAGCTGTGTGGGCAACAACAGAAGATCAATAAATGTTAAAAGAATGTATGCTCACAATAAATGTCTATTCAATTGTTCTGTTGACTTGTTTATGTTGTTTCTAATTTAATTTATATTGATGCATAGAAATCTTAATTATCCCACTGTTTCAATTTTAGTATTTTTTTCCAAAGACAAACAAACAAACAAACAAAAAAAAAATCTGCCTTAAATACCAGCCTCAAATATCGGCCATAAGCTGACTGGCCACAAAACACCTCTATCAGTCGACCTCTTGTATGTTTAGTTGTTTGTAATTTTAAAAAAATGCACATAACGTTATCCTCAGAGCATAACTGCCTCTGTCAGCTGTGGCCAAACTGCGACGTCTTCACGACGGTACAAAGGCTTTAGGCGCCTTTGGATTTGTTGTTGTTGCAGCACTGAAATGTACATACACATTTATGTCTCAGTCTCTCTTCGTCAGATGGAACAAGATATGGGAAATATGTGCACAGCCTTAAAAGACATATAACACAGAGCTTAAATGGGTTCTAAAGGTTAAAGTTGACATGTGAAGTCAGTACCCCATGACTGTGTTAAATACATACAGTAAAAACTACATTTTTCGGACCCTGTAAACCAAGGCACTCGTATTTAGTGTGGCCTTCCTTTTGTACCACGTATTGAATGAATGAATTGATTTGTTTCAGACACGTAAACTATAAATCAGGTATCAAAGCTCTTTACAAGAGCAGTTATTTCATTAAACAAAAATACACCACGAGGCTATCCAGTACACACTCCTTTTGTTCAATTTCTCCTTTATTCCAGGTTTCACTCGACACACGCCAGATGTTTGTACCACTTCTCGTCAAAATACTGAATTAAACCTTTAGAACCCATTTAGCTGTTATTTGTCTTTTAAGGCTGTGCACATGTCATGTATCTTCTGGTTGCATCTGAAGAAAAGAGACTGAGACATCAATATGCATGTTCATTTCAACGCTGAAAAAACAACAAATCCAAGGACTGCCTCAAACCTTTGTACAGTCGTGAATACAAAATGTATCAGCAGTGTCAGGAAAGTATAATTACACAAATATAACAACATGGTCAGAAATGGAACTTAAGCAATTACTGTATGTTCTGAGGCTAATGATAGGCATTCATAATGAAACATAAGGACGTGAGTGAATAACCGGGTAGCTTATTTGTAATACCTTGATGACATTTATTTCGCTCAGTATACATGAATGACGGGGCAGATGGTTTGAATCTGTCCCAGTGCGTCTAATCTTAAATGATGATGCAACCTCAGATGCGAAGCAGCACGAGGACACGCAGTGTTAGTGTCAGCAAGAGAGAAACGGTGAACCTATACGACGAAGAAGAAAAGCACTGACAGCTGAAACAAATGGACAAAAGTACTGGGACACCTCAATTCAGGTGTTTCTTTTTTAACAGGGGTCTGGGATACACAACAGTAAAGAAAGATGTCATGGGATAAATATTTTTGCATTTGTTCGTTTGGTTTAAATTCTTATCTTTGTCTCCAAAACGCCTAAGAAATGGCTTTTATTTATTTTCTGTCAATAGTGACTTTGCTGTTTTTTTCCCATCCATGACTGATTTTAAACGTTCTACTTCTAAATTTCTAAAAGATTTTTTGTGCTCTGGCTATAAAAAATATTTTCTACAACAACTAACCATCTACTTTCTTCACATCTTACTAAGGAGAAAAAAAAAATACCATTAAACCTTAAGGAAATACGGGTGTTTCTAAACTGTATGGACACAAATATTGGGACACCTTATGGACAGAGCTGTAAAATCTCCGGTTCATGATGATTTGAGCTGAAAAAACCATAAATATTTCCTTAAACATTTTCAACATGTCCCAGTACTTTTGTCCATATAATGGAAGTAGACATTGGTGAGTGAAACCCCATAATCCACCTGTTCAACATCATTTGAACAGTGCGTGTGATGCTCAGATTCCCATGTATTGGATCTTAAATGGCTCTAACTGATCTCCACTGGACCGTCTTCATTAAAGTAGATTCAAATGAACGACCCTTCAACAGTGTAACGTCAGAGCCCTCAGGCTACTTCCTGTCTCCGCTAACACTGGCTGCTGTCGTGTTCAGGAGAATATACGACACGCCGTCTGCTGTGAAATCTGTATTCATATATTAAAGAATAAAACACCATAACAAAATACTGATTTTTTTTTGCACCTGTGATAATTATCAATCTCATGGTCTTAGAAGAGTGAAGACTGAATTTGAATAGTACAAACTCAACGAATGATGATGTATTCAAGATATAGCTTTTTTTTCTTCGATTAATTAATGGTCAGTTGGATTTTAATATCAACGTTGTTCCCCTTTCATGTTCAACAAAAATTCTAAATGTTTCTTGGTAAATGGATTGCACTTATATATTCTTGGCATTTATGTGTTGTGAATGCCTTTCTTCCGCCAGATACAGCAAATAGTTTTAGTAAAGAAGGAACATTTTGGACCATGTTTTATCTTCAGTTCACGGAGCCAAAAAAAAACCTATCATTGCAAATCATCTGCATCTATGAAAAAAAGAAAAAAGACATTAGATTGTTTTTCCAACATTCAGGGCACCTGGACATTTTGACAACTCTGTCTTATTGTGTGACTTTTGTATGAAAAATACCACTTTCATAAATACTGATTATTTCAATTTGTAGTGCAATTACAACTTATTTTCTCACAATATTCCAATTTCTGCTGAAAATATCAAAATTGTACCATCTCACACTTCATTCCCATATGTATTTGTGTACTTTATTTTTCTTGAAATATCACACCTTCTGAATTTTTTCCTCAAATATTCCACCATTAATTTCACGATATTTGGACTTTTTGTTCATGGCTATTTTAAGAAATATCAGCTGTTTCTGTCATTCTCAGTGTGTCTTTAACCCTTTGTACAACAGAGCCCAGTGTGAGAGTCACCTTTAAGCAGTTGAAATAATAATGAATAAAAATCCAAAGCCAGACAATAAACTGCCTGGGTTATTGTTTCATCTCTGTCGAGCTGAAATCGTTGTGTATGGCTTTCCTCACGGCGTCTTGATTGGGATGTACGTGTCTGTGTGAGTGTGTTCATGGCACCACAGTGTACGGCTGATACGGCAGCAGCTTCTGCCGTTCGTTGATGGCATAAATCCATGTAGGTTTGACAAAGTTCAGACTGCCGTTCTCCATCAGCGCCTGTGGGTGAAACCAGAGTGAATGTCAGAGGAACAGTGAGGCCAGACACGCTGCATGGACAAAAGTATGTGGACAAATCCACCCCATAATTGAAGGATGTTGTTTGAGGACATCCTTCCTCAAACAACTTAGACTTAGATAAGTCTAAGTCATTTAGACTTAGACTTCCTTTATTGTCATTACACAGACACACAATGATTCTGGTAACGAAATGTCATTTCATGCAGACTGGAATTTTTTTTATTTCAAATTTAGGAGGTAGAACATTTAAAATCAGACTCGGGCAAAAAAGCAATCAATGTCAAGAGAAATTAAGTCAAAACCATCTCTGAGGCATTTTGAAAGCAGCAATAACAATTTCTAATAACGTATTTTCACAACTATAAGGCGCACCTAAAAGCTTTAACTTTCCTCAAAAACTGACAGTGCGCCTTATAATAGGATGCGCCTTATATATGGTTGAGGTCGTTGTGGCTGGTGTGGTCAGGGGCGTCACCAACATGACTAATGGCAGGACACTACACTTCTCACTCACGGTACCAACACATAACACTTTTCTCAATCCCATAAAGCTTTGCAACAGACATGGGTCCGCCCCCTTGTCAGGGGACGTCACTGAAATAACAGTGGTCCACCCCGTGACAACAGTACAGGTGGTCCTTGGGTTCGCACTCGACTTACGTCGTTTCGACTTTAAGTTGCCAGAGTCTGCTCCGCCATTTTGTCTCCAGCCACATACAGTACTGTTGCATTATAGCGTAATGCAGTGTTTTTCAACCTTTTTTGAGCCACGGTACATTTTTTTATTGAAAAAAATCCTGAGTCACACCACCAACGGTATGCCTTTTAACCTGGTGCCTTATATGTCACTGAGTTGTAAAATCTGTAAAAATGTGTGATTTTTTTGTGACTCTAGGATCATTACGTCAACATCAACACCAGTCAGCGGTCCTGCGTCCCGGTCCACTGACCCGTGACCGGAAGCGTCCGGATCAAAAAGCAACGATCAGACACAGGTTTATAGGTGACATCTACTAGACCGGCACGGACCCAGGTCCGATGCGTCCAGGTCCGTGTCCAGTCCGCGTACACGGATGCATCCGCGACCGGTCGTGTTTCGCGGAAAAACGTGAATATTCTCGACGTAAATGGTCCGAGAGTCAGATTACAGATTTTACAACTCAGTGACACATAAGGCACCAGGTTAAAAGGCACACCGTTGGTGGTGTGACTCAAGATTTTTTTCACTAAAAAAATGTACCGTGGCTCAAAAAAGGTTGTAGAAAGGGTTAGTAAATTCGGGTTACGTCAATGTAAAACCCAAGGACCATCTGTACTTTCAACTACTGTAGCCAGGGGGTGTCACCACACTGGCCTAACTGGGCCGCTCTATTTTAACTCTCAATATGTGCCACTATGAAAAAATGGTAGAAGATCAAACATACTACACTTCTCACTCATGGTATCAACACATAACACTTTTCCTAAACTGACTAGGTCAGCTTAACTATAAAAATACATTATAACAAAAACAGTAACAGCACTGCTACCATAAATTAAATCACAACAACATCATTTATACCCAAAACCATGAACCGCCATAATACTTTGCAGCCCTCACAGTTCAGCCCCTGCCATCGCAGAGCTGTCTTTCTGCTGCAAAGCATTATGCGATTAAGAAAAGTCTTATGTGTTGGTCCAGTGAGTGAGAAGTGTAGTCTGTTTATTGTTCTCCTGCCATTACTAATGTCGCGGTATGCATTAAAAGTTAACAAAAAAAACTACTCTATAGGGCTGGTAAACGGAAAGAAACAAAAGCTCTAATCTATGCAAGCCACAACATCCTTTGCCAGAAGATTAAAGTGGGACCTTTCAGAAACGCGTTGTCAGAACGCTGGTATGTCTTCAATTACCATATCAGCTGCATCTAGTGGATGCGTAATACAAACTCAGTCACTAACCGCATGACCTATTATACCATATATGCAGCGCCTTATGAAGCGGTGCGCCTTATGTATGATTTTTTTTATTTTTAAATTGACCATTCTATTCAGGTGCGCCCTATAATAAAGTGAGCCTTATGGTTGTGAAAATACGGTAAATTAACCAATGCCATATTTATTCAAATATAAAAATGCTGGACTAAAACTCCAAACCAACTGTTTATCATAAAGCTAAAACAGTGGCTGAAGTCAGGTCAGACTTGTTCGTATTTGTAAATTGTGTTTTTTATGTTGTTTTTAAATTGTAATTTGAAAAGCCTCCTGTGGATAAGCACCTGTGCTATAACACTTAAAAAATACATCTGGTTCGTCCAATGTTATTCCTATGTCCATATTAAACAAATAAATATTTTCTCACGTGTCATTATTGTTTTGTATCCCAGACAACTGATAAAAAAACCCCACCTGAATTCAACGAGTCCCAATACTTTTGTCCATATAATGACGTTTTTTTTCCCCTACACTACATGAGAACAAATGGGAAGAGAAACTCTTTAGAATCCATCAAAGCAGTGAACACCAAAAACTACACAGGTTTGTTGGTGCATTATGGGAGAATTCAAGGTGCCATTTAGAGCAGCATGGTGACTAGGTGGTTTCCTCTCCCTGTGGATTTTTTAAAATAAGACATCCCCCCGTGCACCACCGAAGTTCCCTGTAAATCATCCGTCTGATAAGGTTTTGAGAGTAAAACACAAGAAAAATATATATGAAAACCGTGAACTCACGTCTTCGAAGGAGTCGTGCCATCCTTCGCTCGTCACCACAAACTGCACCTTTTCTGTCATGTAATCCTCAATCACACTGGGACAAAAATAAAAAAACAACAACCATGACATCACAGTTGAGATCTGGGGTTTTTAGATGGATTTTGGCAACACTACCTCCGAGTTCCTCATCAAAAGCATTACTTAATAGGTTATAGTTTCCATCACTATAGTAACAGTGATAATAAGTCTATCACTGGGGTTTTACACATTTAAAAGCCAGAACAAAACAAAAGCTATAGTCATTGGCTGCTTTTAGCTCCACCCATCTAATCGTTCTTTCTTACTGTATCTATTATGTTTTCAAAGTCTCCCTCTGCCTTTAAGGACAACTTCTGCTGCTGACAGATCTTTTCAAGAACTGCTGTTTAATTCACATTGTAGTGGCCTTGACCACACACAGTGTTCATTCAGGGCCTTTGATGCTGGAGTAGGGTGGTGGTTTTATTCCGTGGCTGAGAGCATATAATGATCACTATATAAAAGGTGTTGGTATAGCTGTGGGACATTATCTTTAACAATGCCATCTATATAAAATGCACCTTTTTTGGTCTCTTACAATCCAACATGATGTTATTATTAACACTTACACCTAACACACACCAATAATAAACCTCAGGCCCATCATTATCTTCCCACAAGCACTTTATACTGATGTGTTATTTCTTCAACTGCACATTTTCATGACATATATGAAAATTATGGAATCTTTGAAATGATGAATATGAACAATAAGTCCTTCTTACCCGTTGAATGCAACAATGTACCGCAGCAGTAGGCGCCTCTCATTATTTGGGAATTGGCCGTAGAGGAAAAAACGCTTCCCTGTCAGGAAATCTGAAAGACATTTGTAGAAAAAAGGAAACTGCTACAACTGACAAGAACACAATGTGTGGGAAGAGCAATTATTTTTCTATTGTGAACAACGGGGAGGAGCTAACACAAACACAACACATAATGATCTGCTCTGGTGAAAAGCAGAAAGCGACCAATTATGTTCTGTCGCTGTTGGTGGTGGGGGCTGAGAGACGTCTGTGACAGACTCAGGGACGGACAGGAGGACAAACAGAACACGCACAGATGTACCTGGTAATTCAGGGATGGGATGGTCCACTTCAGCCTCGGCATCTGTGTTCTCATCCGTCGACCCCCCATATGGATCCTCCTCTTCCTCTTTCACCGCTTTCTTTGCTGATGATGCTTTCTTCTGTCGGTGTTCGTTCTCCACCCTATCCAAAGCACACACAAGTACCATCAAATAAACCCAAATGTTCCACAAAATGAGCCACACTACTTTATAATAATAATAAGAATAATGAACTTTATTTGTACAGCACCATTCATACAAGAATTGTAGCTCAAAGTGCTTCCCATCAGTTAAAAATGTACAAGGGATAAAAATAACGCTTTCAGATAGATTTGTGAATACACACACACACACACACACACACATACATATATATATATATACATACATATATACATATATATACATACATATATACATACATACATACATATACACATACATACATACATATATATACATATATATATATACATACATATATACATATATATATATGGACACAATACATTATTTTTTAAAAGGAAAATTTCTTGTATTTAAAATTTTCTAAGGTTATAACACATTAAAAAATTGGAAAGGCTTGTCCTGTTACGGTTACAGCAGAATAGCACAATGACACGATGGAGTAAATTCCACTAAATCAACACTATTTGCTTAGTTTACCTCTGCAGCTCATCCTCGGTGTCCACAGCAGAGTCGTCATCATCGCCTGAGAGATCAGAGGGTTATTAGTCATTTCCAATGCATTAACAATAACACTCCCAGTTGAGAATGTTCTAAATGTTCTGGTTCCACTGCCTGGTAAACCTACAGGACAAAAAACTCATGATTGCATGCTGTATTGTAATAAAGCTGACTGAATAGTGCAGTTTGATTAATCAAAATCTATATCTTTAATAACTATTCAGAATGAGAAATGAAATGTTTTCTTGTGGAAAGCAGGAAAAAAATTCCGCATCAACTGTACATAATTTGAGATATTTTGTGGCTTCATTACTGATATTTTATACATTAGACCAAGCAACTATGTGATGCATTAAAAAAAGAGACTAAAGAGACTATAATAATGCACAAAAATTTGTAAAAATTTTACTTTAAAGATTTAAAGTGGACAACACCTCCTCACGGGTGACGCAGAGGTGCCACAATTTGCGTCCTGCGTATACAGCTCCTTTCTCAGAACCATTTGACACGAACAAGCATTGCTATAACACTCCATCAGTGGGTCGGAGGGCACGGTGTTTCTCAATAGGATACACTTTTGCGGTGTTCTAATTAAATTGCCGTCTCCCCCTGACTGTTTGTTGTGTCTCCTCACTGATGCGCCCCTGCACTCGTGGCCCTGCATTAACATAGAAATGAGAATCATGCTCAAGTCCCTGCACAAGGATTACAATCTTCAGACTCCCTTAAACTGTGTTTTACAGTGTGACGTAGCGGCCCAGTTTGTATATAGATTTTGAACCCGTCGATTTCCTGATGCTTTATAAAGGTTGTACCCTTCGTCAACCTCCTGGTCTCTCCAGTTGACCCCTTTGACTCTCTCAGTTTATTCAGGCCTCTTCACCTCCACTGCTCCATTCTCTCTGTACGAGCTTAGAGAAACAAACCCCTCCTCACGACTGTCACAATGCAGCGTTTGGATCTTTACAACGCATGTGCACCTCTTAACATGCAGGATGTTTGCTCTTGATCCAAACACAAATTCCAGACTTTCAGAACTGCTACATTTCCCCCAGAGCTTGACTTCATTTACTTTTATACTCCCTACTCCCTATTTTATTTTAAGTTAGAAAAATTCATTTTAATGCATGTATGAGTTCATCATTTGCAGTTAATTATGTTTTACTTTACTTATTTTTCGAAAACTATGAAAATCACCAAATTGGTTGGTATCACACACACGTAGTGTACCAATTAGTGAAATTATATAACCGTAATTTTCAGACTATAAGCCACATTTTTTCCCCCACGCTTCAAACCCTGCAACTTATAGTCCGGTGCAACTTATACGTGAATTTTTCCATTCAAAGGAGCTTCATGTGAATCAAATTATTCGGGACAACACAGGTCTCCTGTGTTGTTTCAGGCCAGGACAGGCCTGGAAAAAAATAAACCTTTAATCATTAATATTGTTTCATAAATATACAAAACAAAACTCTGTATGAAACAAAACTCTGAATGAAAACACCTAATAAAGCATTCCAGAGACCGACATAAATTTAAATCATCCCAGAAAGAATGCACACGTCATGCGTAATGTTAAATGAAAGTGATATTTCACTGAAATAATTACTTGATTTTGATCTTTGTAATTTCAAAATAAATTAAAACTCCCATTCTAACAGAAAACAGAAATTTGTTCACTTCCAAGTGTCTTTACAGTTTGTGAATACACAGCCGGACCAAACCCAAATCAATCCCATATCAGCATGAATCCGAAGGAAAACCCATTAAATCCACCACGAAAAACGGAAAAGGAAAAAGAATTAAAAAAAGATGCTTGTTTTACAGTCCCTTTATTACCTCATTTTTTGTCTTTTGTTTTTTAGTCATCATATTAACAATGAATCAACCTACAAACAGTACACAAGCTCACGCCTCCCATAACCATTTACAGACGGAAGAATTTAGTTTGAAGAAAAACTTCAGTTTTCTGTCTTCTTTCTAAACAATATTTATTAAAGGGCCTGTAAAAATAGTGTCATTTAAATTGTCTTGGGCTTCCGTCAGACACAAATATCTCAATGACTACTGTGTCGGTTGGAGAACTAATCTGTCGGTCGGGCAGAAAAAAAATCGGGCCGAAAGCACTCTAACGTGGGTACATGTGGCTTATAGACCAGTGCGGCTTATATGTGAACAAAAGTAATTTTTTATTTAAAATGAGTGGGTGTGACTTATATACCAGTGCGGCTTATGGTCCGGAATTTACGGTATATACTTTCCTTGTGTATTTCTTATGCAGCAAGATTTTGTGCAAACTTAACATGAAAAGCTTTTTTTTTTTAATACTTTATAAAGTAAAAATTTCAGATTTTTCACAGACTGGAGAACAGCGTTTTCAAATTTCAGTACTCTAAGTACTTTCAAGATCTATGCAAGAGCCCTGTACAAATTATCAAATGAAATAATTTTTATTATTAATTCGATATTCTTCACTTAACTGACCTTTTGGTTGTAGTAACTGCAACTCTAGAGATGGAGAACTGGTTTCTCATCTCTCTGAATTCAAATACAAAGTGTTTTATTTGTCACTGGCGACTTGCAAGTACAACGGTGCTTAAAAGTACCTGGAGTGAATAGTAATTGCTTATGTATTTCAAAAGATCACATATAATACTAGGGGTTCCATGAGGTAACTTCACTTTCAGCCTGTTGTCAGGTATGTGTGAGTACTGCTCAATCTGTCAGATACGTTTCTTCCTTTAAGTCTGTTCCAACACCAGTAGTGGCAAAATAACGCTGGTCTGTCTGTTTACCAGGTCTGTGATGGACTGGTCACTGACCCTCTGCAGCAGACAACAGAAGATTTCTTATTTAATTCAACGTTGCTTCTCTAGATAAGTTTTGCACATGAACCGTGCTCTGATGAATGATTAGAGGCGCCTGTGGCGAGTCGAACCCGAGGTTAGAAATAGAAAAACCTCAGACGAGCATGTTTGTTTACTTTCTCCAGTGACTCACGCAACCCTGCAAAGGATAAAAGCGGGTTTGGAAGATGAATGAATGAATGACCCTTCAATTGTACAGCAGGTTATGAGTCATGCTAGCAAAGGCAACATGCTTTTACTCTTTTCATGACATTTGTTTGGGAATGTAGTTCCAACTAAAGACCAACACTCTGGTTGTTCTTGTTAAGAATCATTAGATGATGTAGAATTCAAACTGTAATGTTGACCCTGGATGCTCCTCTGTAATAAAAAAAGGCAAGCTTGTTGATTGATGTTTGAGCTTTAGGAGAAAATGTGCGCGTTGACCTGACGCACAGGGGAATTACACTTTCTAGAGGATTGATTTTTTCTGTCTTCCATTCCTCTTTAGGTGCCTCTTTAATCCCTGCTGTCATTTTCCAATTTCCTCTCTTACACCTTTTCCAACGGACAGACTGCCCACGTCCTGCGCTAACACGCTGTCCCATCTGTCTATCAGGTGAACTACGGCTGGGAGTCATTTGAAAACACAACCATGAGATCCTGCATGGTTGTCTTGTTTTTTTAAGGTACTTTTGAGAAAGGCCTTTGACCCTCACACAGACGACATCTCGTGTGGAGTCACTGCTGGTGTCGGCTGAATCTTAACTTCATTCGTCAGCACTTTAAGAAATTCAGATCCAAACCTGGTTCATCCACGTCGGTGGAGCCGCCGTATTCGTCATTTTCATTCCTCTTGTCTGGAGTCTTTTTGGGGATGACTTGTTTCTGCTGCTTCTGTGGAGTCTTAAAAATGTTTTTAAAAAGCGCTAGAGTTAAACTGAGTGTTACACAGCGTGGGACACAAACTGATTTTATCCTTTTTATAGGCCGACTTTAAACACATTTACCTTGGTATTTGTTTCCTCTTCACTCTGATCGTCTGCCTCCACTTCGCTTTCGGAGCTCGACTCTGCTCCATCCATCAAATACCTGGAGGAAGACGAAAAGCGGGAGAACAGAATGTGTCAGGATGACTAAGGGGGTGAGGAAAAAGAACGCAGTGCTATAGATCTTGCTTCTAAATCAGCTTCACGAGTAAAATATTTCAAAGTGCAGTGGGCTTTTGTCAAGACATAGTGGAACAAATGAGTCAGAGTGAAGGTAATCATTTACACCTGACGTTCAATTCACCATATCATACCACCACCCTACGTATTACTTATACTTTGACATTTCTGTGGTGCAAAACTGAGCTAATTTACGACAGAAAAATAGAGTAGTTCAGTAGTACTGTAGAAGTGATGATGGTTCATGTTTACAATGTTGATCTGTTTAGAATTAACATGTTTTGACACATATGACAATTTAGAAAAGGTGAAATTGGTCAGAAACATAACTGGTACATGCTTGCATTAGTTTTTTTTCTACTTTTGATTTTGTTGATTAATATGCTTTATTATAAATTTTAAAACATTTATAACGTTTTAGCAGACAAACAAATGTTAAAACATAATTTTATTATAAATGTTAAAACACCGGCTGGATAGCTCAGTTGGTAAGGCACTGGGGCTGGTGCCTAGGGGTCCCGGGCTCAATTCCCGTCATGAGCATCCAGTGGGTTGTATGAGGAAGGGCATCCGACGTTAGAAGTCCTGCCAAATCAAATATGCGAATTGGATTCGTTGTGGCAACCCCGGAAGGGAAAAAGCCGAAAGAAATCATCATTATAAATGTTAAAACAAACAACCATAGATAAATAAAATTATA
>JAPTHA010000009.1:4172452-4182580 GCA_029814585.1 Gymnapogon annona
GCGCTAAGTGTGTTTAAACTTCCAAATGTTAAAATATTTATGATGGTATGTATGTCTATTACAATCACGGACGTATGCAGCGGTGCTCCCCCGATATATGTCCGCAGAGGAAAGTTCCGATATATAATGTGGGACAAAGTTCACGACACAATAATTAGCACTTAAAGTTATAAGAGGTGTATATTTATATTGATTTAATGATAATGCCTCGGGTTGCACTCTATTTGTATACATATTAAAGATATACATAGTACAAATTACACGTTGTAATGCAGTAAAGGGCGAGACATGGCAAATGTACCGCTTAAAACGTTGTTTGAAACATTACTTCGCACTGTTTTTAACGACGGACCTGTCCCGTTACACCCCACTTAGACCATCCCTACAATACTTAATTATCATGAGCGCTAAAATGTTCACGTAGTGTTTTGTTTTCAAACTCCTGGTGGTTTTTATTCGGGGTTGTTTCCTGGGCGTCAATGCTGTGCATATGAGTTTTTCTTTAAGACAGTGTAAATTATCACGTGTAATGTATAAATGCGTATAAGGCTGTCCACAATAAATGTAACTAGATTAAAATAATATATTTGTTCTTTCATTTTATGGGACAGCGGCTAATAAAACTGGACCAGACTTTAATATTAGACTCGTTTGGTGTTTTCTGCACGGTTGTATTGTTATAATTGCCCCGTCGTTTCGATGCGTTGTGGTACAGATATTAATGGACTTTCTCTTATGTCGCTGCGTCTTGTCTCTGTGCGTGTTTTGGTCGCGTTGAGAGTGCGATCCCTCATGAGTTGGAAAAATCCGCCACAGCTCAGAGGTCCGACAGAAGGAAGTCACCTCGGATCACTCAGCGACAGCGGCGGCCTCCATTTTAACTCCGACACCGAGCCATACCTCACGTGTCCTGGGCTGTCTCTCTCACATGACCCGAGTGTTTGTTCCCGTGATCAGCACTTCCATCTCCGTCTGTGACACCGAATATCACTTTTTATTGTAACCCTGATGGATATGCTCGAACAGAGTCTGGACAGCGCAAGGTAACCGGAGTGTCGGGCAAAATGGCTAACTGGCACAAGCTAGCTACAACATGCTATTTGGACAGCTAAACAAGGCCTGACCGGGGGGAAATGTTGTTAAAACGATGTCAGCTGGAGTGTGCAAACAATTGAAAGAAGAAGAAGTAGTTGTTTATTTGGCTAGGAGCTTCGGCGACGAGACGAATATCAAACCTCTGTCGACCGTTTATAATAAACAACCAGCTAACAGCTTTATAACTGTCAAGTTAGCTTAGGCTAGTTGTTAAAATACAAAACAACTGTGCTGTCAGTCAGTCACTGTAGGCAACCTGAGGACACTTGTGCTATTAGATTTTGTAAGGCAGTTGTGCTGTAAATCCAAGATGAAGTTGTAGGTAAAAGAAAAATACTCTTTATTAAAATGTCAAACACTAACAAGTTAAAATCAGCTTCTTGCGGAGTTTTTGACAGTCAGTTATTTGTCCCATCTGATTCGCAGCCAAGAAAAACAAGAAGAAGAGGCTGTCCAGGTGTCTGAAGGTAGCACTTTCTTCACCAAGTTGTCAGTTAAAACATCTCAACATATTAGTAGTGGGCGTTTTGTAGAATATCCAGTTGCTGCTGTTTTAACCTGAAAAAATACGCACCGTCTTTGTCAACTTTGTTTCACCTTTGGTAAATCTTGTTAAAGTATGCACCCCCATATGTCAAGCCCTTTATTTATTATTTTTGCACGTCTTCCTGATAAGTTCCAATTTTATTTATGTCTACTTTTTCTTTAAAGACGGAACAGGGGAAGAGCAAACAGCTGTTACAATTGCCAGTGTACAGCAAGCTGCAGCATTTGGTGACCATAACATACAGTATCAGTTCCGTGCTGAGGGTGGTCAGGTAAGAGACTAGGAGATGGTACTGTTTCACAAACCTTTTAATACAGACTCTCAAGTGTTTCTGATGGCTTCTGTGTTTCAGTCACAACAGAAATGATACACCTTGGACTTTATCTGTCAGATTGCGTACAGGTTGAAATGCAGAGTCATATGTAAGATGTCACTAAAGCACATTTCTATTTTAACTGATGTCTTGTAGTCCAAATACTTTTTTCCCCCCCATATCCTGTCTCCCCCCCCATTCCAAAGACATGCAAGTCAGGAGGATAGCAGGCTGTAAATTGCCTGAAGGTATATGTGTGTGTGTGTGTGTGTGTGTGTGTGTGTGTGTGTGTGTGTGTGTGTTTGCCTTTTTCTAGTCCCATGATTGACTGGTGACTTTTTGTCAAGTCAGACACTCTCCTTGCCTTCCTCCAGTCTGTGCAAGGATTCTCTGCAGCTGCAGCAATGGTCAGCGGTAGACAATAGGATAGTGATGCTATCAATTGATAAGGAGACGTAGTGTGACATTCATGTCAGTTTATCCTTATGTGGGTGATTTACAATGGGGGGGAATTAAGCCAGTCATCCATGTGGTTTATTTGGCGTAAACAAGACTAGTGTGAGCGATCATGTGATTCCAGTCTGGCCTATGATTGGCACGGGGTTCCTGTCACATGTCAGTCAGGAGGGGAGTCACATGATGAGAAGATACAAATACTGATTCTTGGAACAAACAACCTTATTTTTCAAATTGAATCACGGACATTCTGAAGCATATGCATATTTTGTTGGAGGGTAAGAATATAATGCGCTACTGAGGCTGGGATTATAGTGTCAGATAAGTCTGGAACGGAAGCATTAGACATGATTAACAAATCTTCCAGTCAGGTAAGGGTTGGAGTGGTGTGCAGCTGTAAGAACCGCAGAAATATGCACCAACAGCTGGATACACTTTGTTTTTTCTCTGATTCCCTCATGTCTTTCTTTCTATCTTGAAGGTGACGTACCGTGTTGTTCAAGTGACTGACCAGCACCTCGAGGGCAGAGATGATGGGGGAGGAGCTGTGAGTGTTGTTTCTACAGCTGCCTTCGCTGGAGCTCCTCAAGCTGTGGCTCAGGTACCATACGCCTCTAGTTTTATCCAAAACACTATCAAAAACCATAAACCAGACATACCATTGTACTTAGTAGCGGGTTTTGAACTGGTATTGACCTAGGGAGTGCTGTTTATGTATTTGCTTGATAGCAAGTGCAACATAAACTGGAATGATACTCAGAGAGATTAAAAAATTACAGTTGAAGATTATTCATAGTATAATTAAAGTGTCTTATTTAGGTAATAATAATGGCTTTTACCAACCTAACCACGCCTCGATGAAAGCTAATCAGTATGTCAATACATAAAGTTTGTACATATTTGTGTAATTATAAATATTAGCATATATGTTACAGTTGTCCGAAATATGTTTTGTGTTCAATTTTTGGTATGTCCCCAGCAGGACTCATTAGGGAATAGAAATGAGCAGAGAGAAAATTGTCAATGACCTGAAATACAAAACTTAAGAGCTTCAACTACACTATAATAAATAAATATTTTTTTTAGATAAAGCAATTCTTTACTTTGTATTGTGTAATATTTCTAAATTTTTTTAAAGCACAAAACCAGCATAAACTGGTAGAACTGGTATTGTATGGGAAAGAGGTGAAAAGATACTGGTGCGAAAAAGACACCCAAAACAAGGGCTAGCCCTAACATGACTGGGCAAAAAGTAGGATTTTGTTTAGTGTTAAAACAACGCAATTATGATAGGGAAGATATGGAAATGTTTGTTTCAGAGATCCATCCTATCCTATTTTTGTGGACTAGTTTTTGCACACTGACAGGATCATAAGGACAGTGTTGTTGATGAGATGCAGCTACTATTAGTAATGTATGCTGCTGGAATCTGGTGAAGAGGTTTGAACATAATTGTTGTTTTTATTGAACTTTCTGGAATATCATAAGACAAGAACAGGAAAAAACTGTAAAAGACAAAAAAAAAATGCTAAATTAATATAGTGATTGGGGGCATGTTCAGCTAGTGATGGGTTAAAAGCAGAGGGTTGGTTTAGTGTGTGTTGCATGTCAAATATTTTGTGAAAAATAAAGCAGCTGCTTCTTCTAAAAACAACAGAAGTTAAAGTAAAGTCCAAGAACTGTGACCACCATAAAGTCTGTCATTGTTTTGCCGAACCAGAACAGCCTCCGTTGATGGTAGTTCCATAAAGTCCTTGTAACAATGGATCATACTCACTCAATTTGGTTTAGGACGACCAGTTCAGTGAAAGGTCGTCCTAAACAGTTCTGATGCCTGACTATAATTGTTATATAGAAAGTTGAGGATTTAGTACATTAAGGTAAAATGATTGACTGACAAATCTGTATTGAGTTGTGAGTCTTATGAAGAGCCCAACCACAGATGATGACAGATTTTGTGTGGAGCAAACACAGTTTTTAGTTGACAAGCTGATTGGCCATGAGCTGTTGTGAAGGTGCTTGGTCTGGTACCATCTTCGTTAGCAAGTTCTTCATATACTGTACTTTGATGAAACCACTAGTGGGATTCATTTCAAATGTATTTATTTATTTATTGTGTACCTTACTCATCTATAAAATGCCACTTTTTTGAGATCTTTAGATTTAAAAAATGTTGACAGTTTATAAAAAATGTAAAATGTGCCTTTACTTAACAGAGATAGACATATGAATATAGTTATTATTGATCACTGATAGAAGTCATACATGGACTTTGGATTAATGCGTTGAGTTCCCCTCCAGTGAAAGTACCACCCACCTCTATTGGTAGATAGATCTGCATCAACATCACAGGACTAGAACATAGAGACACTAACTGCCTGAAAACCTCGTAAATTCAACATACTATTGATTCTTGAGAGAACATGCTGGTTTTTAGTTAACTAAAATAAACCCCATGAGTCTGACTAAAACTGCACGGTACCAAAGTCCCTCCAGAAAACTCTGAAACAGTGCAGGTTTCCATCCTGGAAGACACCAAGTTTGTTTGGGGATTGTGTTTTTTTCCGCCTTAACTCTGCTAACAAGATCACCGCTCTGTCTTTTTGTCCTGTTTATCCTGAGCTGTCAGAGTGCTCTGTGTCTTTCTTGGGGGTCTAGAGAGGGGGGATACCAATATTGAGTCTGACAGAAACTGAGGTGTGCTTTTACCTGCTGTGACTGCTCTGTTGCTGCTTGTTCAAGCTCTCTCTCTTCCCCTGTCTCGCTCTTATCTGTCACAGGCTGTGATCCAGAACCCTTTCAGTAATGGAGGAAGCCCAGCAGGAGATGCAGTGGGAGGGGAGACGCGCTTCGCTTACTTCCCAGCAACTGCAGTGAGCGACGGAACTGTGTCTGTTCAAGCCGCCACGGACCCCACACTCACACAGGCAGGGGGTGAGTCAGTTCTCACACTTAATTTGGGCTGAAGCTCACCACAGAGCTACTGGGCTAATTTAGCCATTATTTTCAGTGACAAACAGGAGTGTAGCAATGGGAAGCACACAGAGAGAACAGCAACCCTGTAAACGAACCATTATCTGTGCAAATGTAACAATTCAAAGCAGTGGAGTTTCATGGATGCTGTGTTAGAAGTGTGGTTCGGACTACAACAGCGCCTCAGTGTCATAGGAAGGATGTCTATACCAGCAGAAAACTGATCCCATGTTTAGATAACAAAGTGATTTCTATTAAACAGTAACAACGCATCAGTATGTAAATTCCATCCTCTAATATTTATTGAACCTATAAAGACCCAAACAGCCCCCAGCGAACTAAAGCATAGACTAATGTAAAATGTTTAATTGCTGTCGATCCACTAGTCTTATCACTATACTGAAATAATCAAGGTAAAATGCAGCTTCTCAGCTTTAAAACATAATGAGATAGGATTCATTTGGATATTCTGAGGCTTCATAGCATAGTTATCTTCTACGACATCCATTCATCAGTAAAACCCACAGAGGTCGATAAGCGACAGTGGATGGACACACTTGTTTTTACGTTCAGTTATCAATATCTTCACTGTTTCTTCATTTTTATCTGTTTTGGATTCAGTAACTTTTGAATTTACTCTGAGTTTTAATGACCATCTGCACGATCAGTAAATTAAAGTATAGGTACGTACATGATTTCTGTTGAAAGTGCAAAATGCAGAGGATCATTACAATAAGGGTTAAATATATAAAAGTAATCAGCACTGGGTCTTTATGGATTAATCAATCCATTAATGTGCATTGTTTAATTTTTTCACAAATTGAATCCACTGAAATGAGCTGCGGCGCTCGTATTTACTATGTTTCCTGTCTCATGTCCTCCCACACGGTTTCAATTCCTTTTTTTCCCACCACATGTTGTTGTCATCTGGCTGCATGGTTGTGTGGTTTCACGGGTTTGTAGCAGAAGGGGTTCTTAACTCCCGTTTGTCATGATATCCTCTCATAAGGCGACCACAGTTAACAAACCTCTTGCTTGGGCTGTTGGGAGTTTGATCAACCTGGAGCGCAGCCTCAGTCTCACCATCTCATTTGTTGCTGGTTTAGACCTCGTGGGCATGCCACTGCAGATGAATGGTGGCTAAGGACTGTATTGTCAAATACTGCAAACTCTTTCATCTTTCCCAGACACAGCGGTTCCATCATACAAAGAAACGAGTCTAGGTGCATTCATCGTAATGTTGTGGTAACTGACTATATATTTGCTTGCGATACACATGTGGTGTTTTGTTAATGTAATACCTGAAACCTCAAAAAATAAATTGTCCGCAGTTGTTAGATATCAGTGTTCAAACAAAGTGTTGAAGAAATAAGCACTGGGAAGTCCTGAATATCTGACAAAAACATTGAAGGCTTTCACCCTGGAATGACCAAAAATGGGGAAATGCAGCGGAGACATCAAAAGGTATCATAATGCAACATGTTATATTATTATCATGCAGCAGTGTAAATAATATTAGATTTTAATTGTAATTCTAAATGTATATATATTTTTATAGAAATACAAATGTCTATTTTTTTGCTTATATTTAATTTTTCACTCTGTTGTTCTTCTACCTGTAATGTAGCCGCAAGGGGGCACAAGCCAGTGCTATATTGTGCCAGTCCCAAGCCCGAATAAATACAGAGCGTTGTGTGAAGAACGTCATCTGACGTAAAACTTTGGCCAAAACCAAATACGCCAATCAAATATATGATTCCCAGTCAAGGCCCGGGTTAACAACGACCGCCTTCGGTGATGTTCACCAACAGGGTGCCGGTGGAGAGGGGAGGAGGAAGATGTGTTGGTAGGAAGAGAGAGAAGGGGAAAACTAAGAGTCAAGTCTGAGAGTAGGGACTCTGAAAGTTAGAGAGGTTTTGGAGATAAGGTCAGAGATGGTTCAGACATGTCCAGAGGAGAGATAGTCAATATATTGGTAGAAGGATGCTGGGTTCTGAAGTTCCAGGCAGGTGGCCTCGAAGAAGACCAAAGAGGAGGTCTATGGACGTGGTGAAAGAGGGCATGAAGGTAGTTGGTGTGAGAGTAGAGGATACGGAAGACAAGGTTAGATGGAGGCAAGTGATTCGCTGTGGCGACCCCTTGAAGGGAAAAGCTGAAAAGAAGGTCTTTTTTCTGCACTTGCTTGTCATATATTGTTGCTGTTAACTGTGAAACTTCCTCACAGTGGGATGTACCTTAATTTACCTTATTTTATTTTAGCTTAATAATATCTTATCTTACCTTACTTGACCTTACCTTAATGTTATCTTGCCTTACATGAAATTTCCCCGAGTGGGATGAATAAAGGTATATCTAATCTAATCTACCCAACACCATCTACTTATACCTTAATAGTATCTTCCTTATGGCTGAAATTGTTGATGTTACTTGTTAAGCTTTTAAAGGATATTAGGGCAAAAGCTATCCAAAACCTAGGCCTTAAACACACCAAGGTTTGTTTTTATTCATCTAATGAACTTCCAGGTCATTGTGCTTTTGAACATTAAGTCCTATCATACAATACTGTTATACATAGTGAGTAGTTTGCACCAAACAGCACCGTTATAGTCTGGGCTTTTACATCAGCACAGAGCAGTATAGATAGTTAACCTGTTAAACATTTGCAGATGAGTACGTGATTATGTGGTCCGTCTTTAGTATGTAAAGGACTTAATAAAGGATTTGAGGTTAGTTTCTTCACCTCAACTAAAGAGGGAACTCTGCTGCTGCCTTTTGTTTCCAGGGCTTAGAGCTGTTTATTTAGGCGTGACATACTGGTGGAGGAGTACACTGTTGTGTGCAGGTGATGCTGCTGGCTGCTGTGAGGTGAGGGGGTGTTAGTGTTGTGGTGGTGGATCTTAGCAGTGAGGCAGAACTGATACAGGGAGGGGGGTGATCTCCAACATGTGCAAGACTGACTTTTTCCTTGAGTATGTTATTTATTAGTAATTATGTAATATTTATTTGTTCTGTCATGTTTTTACAAGTGCTAACAGCGGAGCAGGTTTTTGTGGGTGAAGTGTCACAGCGTTGACTTCTTCATCTCATGTCTTGTCCAGGTCAGTTTTATGTGATGATGAGCCCACCTGACGTCATTCAGACGGGAACACAACGCACTATCGCCCCACGCACACAACCTTTTCCCGCGTAAGTATCCCCCTCTATTTGACACTGTTTCGAAGGAGATAAAGCAAACGTCATAGACCAAAAACCGAATGCACTGAATGAATGGATCAGTTGTCGTCAAACATTTTAGCCATTCTCATTCAAAGACACGTCTATTAATTACATTTTCCGTAATTCAGTAAAGTGCGACTGTTCTTGGCAACAGTTGGATGTGTAACGAGCTATCACGGCGAGACTCCGCTCTTAAACTTATCTGCACAATCTCAACTCAGACCTTTTGATCATGAATTCTACAACACGCCTCTTGCCCGACAGAAGCCGAGACACACAACATTTAAATAAACATCAACTCTGAGAGAACAAAGCATCTGGAAATTGCATACATCTAAATGCTAATCCATAAGGCTCCCAGGAAGCCAAGAGAGTTAAATAGATGGGAAGACAAGCGGTGCTATGGCGTAGATCAGAGGTGAGCATAGATGTGGTGGACCCAGTTACTGTATTGATTTTTAGTTTTTTGTTGTTTGAAATCTGCTTTTTTCACCAAATGTGACATCCTGTGTCATTTGTAGAGCTCCTGGTTGGATGTTCATGTTTAACATTTGCCCATTAGTTGTGTTTATGTCTTGTCATATAGACGACATGGCAATCATAAAACCCGTTGGACTGTGTTTGAGTGATTTTTACCACATTCAATACCACCAGTCCGTGGAAAATGATTAAAAACATTATCAAAACAAATGCATATGATGTCCAGAATTAACACCAGCAGATAAATTCCATCTTGGCCAGATTAATAACCCCATTAGGGGTAAATAACTCTGCAGTGAAGTGAACAGTAAATAATTTCGGGTGAAAGTTCACAGGTATCGGCTGAAATTATGTCCCCCACTGCTCACGGTCTACAGTGATGTCAGTCCATTCAGAGCCAGTAACAGCTAAAAAGAATTAAACGGCTACTGGTCAAGGCTACAGTCCGCTGTAACTTTGAGCTGAATTTTTATATCCAAGTAAACAAAATCAAAGAGATGTTTTAGTTGGACACGGTCGTTGTAACACTACTATGATGAGTGTCGACTTATGTGTTCAGTACATAATGTACAAAGGAATGTTATATAAAGTTAGACTTAGACTTCCTTTATTGTCATTACACAGACACACAATGAATCTGGTAACGAAATGTCAGTTACCCTTTAACATCACTAAATACGTGACAGACTGAGCAAATACATTCAAGAGATGCTTGCGAAGTGAAACACGACCAAGTGAAACACTGGCACAGCGACACAAAAATGGAAATAACATCATGTGCATGTATATATTTTTTAAACATATTTTTCATTTTTATTTCCTGCTAAATACCACTATACACACTCAGATTGATAGGATCACGAAGAAAATAATGTACGATGCATTTTATTTCTTTTTAAAGCTTACCTTAGGATAGCCTCCCCACCATGTGACAGATGTCCCAGGTACATGACAGCTAGAGAGCCCACTCTGGACTTATGTCCACATAAAAGATCATTCACATGTTGAGAGCTGGGCCTCCCATCAGTTAACCATCAGCACATATTAA
>JAPTHA010000009.1:4183422-4194008 GCA_029814585.1 Gymnapogon annona
GGACTTATGTCCACATAAAAGATCATTCACATGTTGAGAGCTGGGCCTCCCATCAGTTAACCATCAGCACATATTAAGAGGACAGCTGTAATTATTCTAATGAGCTGTCAAAAATAACTCATCTCGTTGTCCTTCCAACTGTTAGCCACATGGTAGTGATTGCTGCTATTAAGATAATCAGCGGGCTCACGTCTGCACAGATGAACTGACGCGCTAGTTCTAGTGCATTGTTCTGCCATCGTTCGGGTACCAAAACCTCATTCAGGGATGATTCTTTCATGCATATAGAACGTTTAGTCACTGATCCCATTTTTTCTCATGCTGCAAAATCCAAAGCACAGTTGTTTTTTTGTGTGGTTCATCCAGAATGAACACATGACTCATTATGTTATTAGATTAGTAATGACTGAGGTGAAAGAATGCCTTTCCTCAAGGCTTAACCTTTTAATGTATGAATTGATCAGCCACAGTGCTGGATGAAGTTAGCCGTGTTATCAAAGAACACTATTCTGCTGTAGTTATAGGGATTAGACATTCTCCCGTTTACCTCTTCAAACATACTCTGTCCTGATGGATCTGTTATCATTTGCATACGGGCAACTGCTGCATACACTCTGTTGGTGTATGTCAGAAACCTAAAAGATGTCACATCCTCAAAGAGGTAAACTGCTTTCTTGTGGGCAGCAATATAGGGAAATGTAGATTGAATTTGGTACCATCTCTGCAGTTTCATGACGCTACTTGATTTCTGCAATGTATAACAGACTTCCACCCAACAGTAAGGAACACGCTTTGTTGTAGTCTGCAGAACACGTCTGTTTGTCAGTCAGACTGCCTATGCAATCCACATTTGTTCCTGTTTATTTCCTGTTGCAATGAATTATGTATGTTTCTTGACACACGTCAGAGTTCTATTTAAACTAATGAAAAGTGACGCTGCTGCAAAAGTGAATGAAAGCCTTCCCGCCCTATCTACTGTTCACAGAGATGAGAACAAGACGCCACAACACGAAGGTTTACACTGGTGAGGAAAGTTTCCACATTTCTCCCACACTTTTCTGTAGTAAATGAACTAATCAAATTAGATCAGAAGAATAGAGGAGACGAAGGAACGCACCAACCTCCGCCTTCCTCTCCTCTCTGCCCCTCTCATCCCTTTAGTCCCTGATGAATCTCCCTGCTCTTGATGTGCGAGACGCAGATGTAGTATTTCTTCAGCGCTGACCCCAATCCATTGTTGTTAGTTGTGCTCGTGGCAAACACATTTCCATTAGGAGTTAGAAATTAGGTCATTGTTCTCCATTTGGAAACAAATGGCACTCGCCACAATGTTATTTTAGTACCATTGTCAAAGTGGGCTCTGTCTTAGTCAGTTTCACTTTTGTTCCCATGTAACCTAGTTTTCTTTCTTATTTTTTTAAAGTTAGTTTTAGAACTATTTTGTTAGTTCTTTTTCTTTTCATCTTGTGAAACATTTTCTCTGTACGACAGTCTTCAGAATGATTCAAGGTCAGGAAACTGCATCTCAGTTTCAAAATAGTTCTCGTCAACTGTTAAAAATGTTCAGTGTAAGAACATGTCGAGCCCAAGCTGATATACTGATGTCTGTCTCCACAGTGCAGTTTAAGTTGGACAGTTACAAGCACTTGCATTCAAATTCAATCTGAAGTTTTTTAAAACTATTAGTATTGTAATTCATACGTTTGTATCTTTTAATCTGTTAAGATCGGATGCTTTATTTGGATATTATGAAAATATGAGCCTGACAATTGTTTAAATTTCAACTTTTATTTATTCGATTGCTCAGGATCTCTTGATATTTAATAGCATAGTGTCAAAATTGTTAAATTAAAATCAAACTCTCAGCATTGCCTTCCTGTCAAATCTAGTGAACTGACCGATTCGTCCAACTTGTTTTAGTCCATTTTTTGAAGATCTCTATGTCTTCACCTGTTTTTCGTGAACAAAACAGGAAATATAAGCAGAAGAGACTAGGGAAATGACATGCAATAAATAGTCTGGTCAGCCAGGGATAAGACCAGGATCTCACTCATTTGCACCAACATGAGACATTCTCCAACCATCCCTCTATCAGGCTACCCTACATAACTACTTTTCTGTTTTTAGTTTTATTTGTTCCTGCCACAAACATTTCATTGGATTAAGGTCAGGGCTTTGTGATGGCTGCTCCAAAACATTTCTTGTACTTGCCTTGAACCATATTGTTAGCATTTTAGTGTAGTGCTCACGGTTATTGTGCAGCTCAAGGATCTATGTGGGGCTTTAGTTTCATGGCTTATGTCTTCAGACATATCCACATAATTCTCCTTCCTCGTGACATCAGGAGTCTTTTCAACTGTCACAATTCCTCTACACCCACACAACATGCTCATCCCTGTGCTCCATATTTGGGACAGTACTCCTTTGGTTGTTGGCATACACTAGTTTCTTTATACAGACTTTTTTTGCACCGGTTACGTGCAACATGTTTTCCAGTTTACAATCTCTTCTCATGGGATTCGTTTGCACCTGTTGCACCACACTCTGTCTCAGAGTCGATCCACGTTCCCTTTCTGGAATGATTTACTGTCTGTCTGGCCCTGTAGAGTTCTCTGTTCTGTTGTTTGAGCGACTAAATGTAGTCCCTTCAAAATATTTGGACATTTCTATCAAGGACACTTAAGACTTCTGCAAATCCTTAATTTGGTTTTTGCTTTTCTATGTTTTTCCCCCATGATGTGAAGGGAGGCCTGCTGGTACTCCCCCGTCACACTCCCACTAACAACTATCTGAAGTTTCTAAAGTCATGACAACAATTTCCACCAGCTTCCAAGCTGTTTGACGATACTGAACTTAGTGTTGGTGTAGTCCGGCTGGAGCAGCCTCTCATCCATCGTGCTGTCTGCAGATTAACGTTCTGACAGTTTCCCTCATTAGGAGAAGAAGAATAACCTCCAAGCTACAGCTACACATCGGAAAGGACAAGTTTAATTTTGAGACTTATCATGATCGTGGACAGTACTATACCTAAAAATATCTAAAGCCCTGGCATATAACAAATGAAATCTGGTGATACAGATGATCAGGCCCAAAGATGAAGTGATAAAGATTCCTTGTTTCTTTTTCACCAGACAGAAAAAAAACAGTAGATATTTACCCTTAAGTGTTTTAATTCCAATGGTTGGGATGTTCTTGTGACGTGTCTTTACAGCTGCTTTATCCAGACACCACGTGACCCTTCTGAAGGCTGCAGGTGTAGCTGGAACATGGAAAGGGTATAAGTTTACAATTTTATCTGTTTGAAACAAGGATACCAAACAAAAATAAACAAGGAATCCTTACACTTTCAGTAGACAGTAGGACCTGATTGGACTATGAAGATCATATGATGTTCAAAGATAGAATCACGATCTACCTTCGGAATCACAGGTTTTTTGCAGGTGGAAACTGGTTGCAGTAGCTATTCGTTATTGGAGTAGAAACTCTGAAGTTTTACATCATTGGAGACTGACATTATTACAACCTCGACAACACCTAGCTGTAGTAAATACTGGTCCCCATTTCCTTGTGCATACAGCTACAGTCTTAGGGTTAATTACCTAAACAGTGGCAGGCTAATTTGTCCTGCTCCAGGTTTGTAATTAATTAAAAATATTTTAACCCTGGCATAGCTCCTAAGTATCGATATAAATCTGACTCAGTGCACACCAGAGGTTGGAAGTCACATCTACAGCTTGTGGACTTGTGCTAATTCTTCATCATTATCCATTCAGCTGCAGCAAAACAACACATTACAAAAACATCACAAGTGAATACAGACTAAATCAAAAGTCTTCCATCAGGAGATCTTCAAGTCTCCTAAACACTGAAACAGACTGGGCAGCCTAGCAACTTGCACTAGTGACATTCATGCTATTACCATGTAAAACAAATAGAATCTGTACCTAAATATTATAGGGTGAAGTTTAACTTAACTTTATTAGTTGCTGCATTTTTCCCACCCTAATACACACACAAAATTTAGCATTGACATGAGCACACATCAGGAGCAGTGAAGGTTCTTAGGGACCAACTCCAGATGCTCGTCTGCATATGTTCATGCTTTTAATTATGTAAAAAAAACAATTCCGTTTATTTAAATAAAGCAGCAAGGCCAACTGAACTGATCATTGTGTAGTCATGTTTTATGCAAACATCTGACCTCATCTGTAAGTTAGAACAGGGATGTCAAACTCATTTTCTTTCGGGTGCTACAGCCGGCCCACTTCAGACGAATTTGGTCTGAAGTGGGCCGGACCAGTAAAATAATAACATAATAGCCTATAAATAAGATCATATTTTGTCTTTGATATTTGTAAACAATCCTATTCTGAAAACATTTTATTGACAAATATTTTATTTACAAATTATCCAAACTAAAGAGTTTTAAATAACCTACTATAACTATGCTGTAACTTATTATTCATAGATTAGATTCACAAACCCACAAAACATTTAGTAACACATTAGGTATTACATCGTTAAAATTGCACTTAATTTTCTCAAGACATTTCAGTTTTTCAGGTTATACAGAATGTTTTTTGTGTGGATTGTTAATTTAAAGTATTTCGTTATTTTTGATAGTCCTGCATTAGACTATAATAAGTTTAGGCTACATACTGACGTGGTGTAACAGCGCCACATTTAAAGATCAATCCAAAACTATGTAAACATGGCCACCTTGTGCTTGTGCATCCACAGTGCATTTAGACATATGCACTTACAACTCTTCAGCAGCAGGGATGCACTCTGTATTCCTCTGGCAGCTCTAACCCTTATGTGCACTCAAATGTAGTTTTCTTCTAGAAGTTGAGAGAAGCAAACGTGGGGTGAAAGAGACATTCATCCCGGCCTGTAAATTTTGTTATTCATGTAGTCTGCCTATTTTTTTTTCTAAACACATTCTGCCTAAGAGTACGGTTGGGCTTGAATCCATTATGCAGTTGAAATCCTATTAAGATGTGTTGAGATACAAGTCAGACTGCATTTTGGTTTGGCTGCCTATCTCCAACATGGATATCTGCAGCACACAATTTTGTTGATTAGTCGCAAACTCACCACTCCAGAATAAAGACATTGTGTTTCTGAAGGACGACTAACTAAAATGACCTCACAGGATATTGATTTTACGAAAAAAATAAATAAATACCAAAGCGGCTTAATGGATTTATTTAGCATTACTGCCTTGTAACAATGTCAAATTATCGAATCAACTCATCTCCGTGCATCCAAGCTATTCCATAGATAATGTATTTTTAAACAGAGTGAATAAGGTATTAATTAAAAAAACAGATATCAAGCTACCTATTTGATTATAAGTGAGCGCATTATTGGACTGTTGGTGTGGCGGTGCGTGGTTGGATAAACCCCTCTGTCACGTCTCAGGGACTTAATTAACAGAATACCTAAGGGAAGACGGAGACAGGAGACAATTGTGCCATTAGCCGTAAGCACAGCCTCCAATAGACAGCATCTGCTCCTCCACAGTGTCATACTTTTACAGCATAATAAAACATGAAGGTGTCCCTCTGGGCCACACCTGGGAAGAGAGTAACCGGGGGGAATAAGGCGGGTGGATATAGCGTGGGGTGGGGGTTCTGTTATATTCAGTCAAATCATCTAAGCTCTGGGACATCTGTGGCGCCTGGACCGCTTACGTGACCCCACGTGGCCTGGCGTCCCTTGGTGTCGCCGTCAAAAATCAGGGTTTGCCTAGGTCCCTTTTTTTTTTTCTAAGTGGCAGACAGAGACATGGGCCGTTATTACAATAATGCATAAATTTAAAGATAACAGGTTTTCACTGGGGACGGGATTGGGATTGTATTGTATTTGTGTCTGAGTGTATGGCCGCCAGAGACGAGAGATATTATAATGTACCAAGAGTGTTTTCCCTTCCGTCTGCAGGAAAATGGATGGACCTCGAACACCAAGAGATGAAAGGAGGAGAGCGCAACATAATGAAGGTGGGTAATTAGTTATGATTGTGCCTTTTGATTTCATCCAGCTGAGCAACACAATGCACTGTGGTGTCTAAATGGAGAATTTGCACTGAAGGAAAAACACCAAGCTCTGTCGAAATAGCTCTGAACAGGTAACGCATGTTTTAAAAATGGCCACTAGAGGCTAGTATTGAGCTGTCAAAGGGAGATGGTATTTAACGCCAGCACCCACTGGAATGACAGTATCCAAGGAGTTGCACTTCAAATAAGGCTCCCCCTCCCCCACTATCATCTACACACACACACCATGTCGTTCTGTATCTGTTATGTTTTGACTTGGTCTTGTTTCTTGTGATAAAACATTGATAGTTGAAAGAAGACGAAGAGACAAGATCAACAACTGGATCGTGACTCTGTCCAAGATCATCCCAGACTGCAACATGGACAGCACCAAGACTGGAGCGGTAGGCAGCACTTTACTCTTACTGTCCCGACCTGTTATGGACGGTAGGCTTTGAAATGTTCATCCTCAGGTAGAAACTGTCATTTATTATATTAGTTTATTTTCTTAGAGTTAGAAGACTTTATTTTTTGTTTAGATTAGATGGAGCTTCTGGAAATGACTTCTCTAACACAAGCACAAAAGCGAATGAACACATCTAAGTAATATTACAAGATAGAGAGACATGTACAATGTTTAGATTATAAAAGCAAAGTGTCCTTTGTGTGTGTGTCTGTCTGCTTTATAACTGAAACACTGGACAGAGCTGGCCTTTGCCTTTTGGGGTACATATGTATTTTGGGTTAAACATCAGAAAGGTGAAAACAGCATATTGACATGACCACTACTTCTTGAGTTATTAGTTATAAGATAAGATGTTCCTTTATTAGTCCCAGTCGGGGAAATTTCAGGGGGGTGAGTGGATCTGGATCAATGGAAACACAAGGACACGAGGGTAGAGTCAGGTCTGTCTGCGATCGCACATCAACAAGGTTGGTCTGATTCTTACTATGGCCCCATTCCACTCCGCTGGTCCCAGTCAGACCTGACCCGTTAATGTCCCCCACCCACCCTTTGCAATGTTACGGTTACAGACCGTTATGCACGGACTGGAATTGAGCGAATCCATGCACAGGATGGCAGTGGGTCGCAATAAACCGTCACGTTCACATCCGTGTCAGTACAAAACAATGAGGACCATTGTACTTATGCCTAATCTATGTTACACCAGTAAGTTTAGTCAAGCCATCAAATAATGAGAATGTGATTAAGTCATAGTTATGACCAACATTTACAAAAAGTCAGCTCCCGGTTTGATCAACTCTACTGCTCCTAGAACCCTGTGGATCCAATGGGTCTACACAATAGTTGTCCATTAAATATAATGCAAATGCAAAGACATTTTATACTCTTAAGTTGATTTGTTTCTTCCCAGTGCAAGTTATTTTTCTGTCAGTTCACAGAAGTATTTCCCCTGTAATTGTGCTTTTAAATCCCTCTACACAGATACATTAGAATGCATTCACTCCCATTTTCTCAGTTCCAATCCCAGTTCCTGTCGCTGTATTTAAAGATGCCAATACCATTGGTAAACCACACAGCACCTCATGTTCAAACAGCAGAATAAATATCCAAATGCATTAAAGCTGCAGTACATGGAAATCCAGGGGAATAGGAATGGAAAACACACACCTGGATTCAGCCACTCTCTCCCGTGTTGGAAGCATAGACCAAATATAAAGATGGACGACGCATCACTGTCTCAGGGTGCTGATGATCTGGGGTTAGTCATTACAGCTGCCAGTCGTCTGTTTGTTCATCCTCCCTCCGTGAAGTGATGTGTGATCAGACAGATTTTTAAGTTGCAGGCAGACTGTCTAGAATTTGAACACAGGGCAGATGAGGTGAAGAAGTTTAATTTCCTCTCAGATCAGTTTTACAGTTTATTGAAAAGTCACATCTGACAAAAAAAACAATAATGCCACAACCTGCTGAATGTTTACATTGAACACACACGTATGTTGGACTGTTGACACTGATGTGTGGTGGGAACAGCTGATGGTTTTACTACCCAATATGGCTCATAACTCCACAAACACTAAGTCTGAGCTTCACTGATCTCTTAACAACCGATGACCGCTTTACTTCATAAACAAGGGGGGTCACCGTGGTCTGTCAATCAGGTGAAGTCATTGAGTTAGCAGATGCTTATGTTTAGAAAAGTAACGTCAAAGAGAAGGTGACATCAGCTGTACGATGTTGACCGACATAAGGCAGAACATCCCACACAATACTAAATAATAATAATTTTAACATTTGTATTACTATTATTGTTTTTTTATATGACACTCTTTGCTTAATGAAATATTTGTAACAAATTGTGTTTAAATTAGTGTGTGCATGGATGAGCATCCGAGGGCCAAAACCAGCCCACCAACCATGGGGTCCAATTCAGCTCTGGATAAATGTGCAAAGTGCAGACGTTACACAAAACAATATGTTTTAAATATTAAATGTTTTGCTTCCAGATATCTGTTACTAAATGCAAGTTGTAATGTCCATGGGTAAATAATAAGTTGAGCCATAATCTTACACCTATATTTTAACTTATTTTTCTTTTAAAATAGCAGTTCATTCACATTATGTGTGAAGGGATAGTTTGTAAATGTCAATGTTCTCACAGTGTCTTTTTAGTATTTTTGCACTAAAAACAGAGAAGAGGGATGTCATTATTTCCAGGACATTATATTGTTAAATGCATATTATTAATTTACTGGGCCGCCGCATTTGACGTCAAATTGGGCTGAATGTGGCCACTGAAATAAAATTAGTTGGACAGTTATCATATACAGGAATAATAGTGAATTTTGGCTTTTTCATGCATACGTAATGCATGTAAGTGGAGTCACTATCTCATTTAAATGAAGCATTTTAGTTTTCCTTATTTAGGAGCTTACGTAGATAAACATAAAAAAGTTCCTTGTATTTTTACATATCATCTGTACTGATGAGACCAGCGCCGAAGATAAAAGAACGCACTCTTCAGTCAGGGAGGCATTCACGAACACTGTTCCTTCTGTTTGGAATTTGCAGCACACTGTGGATAATATCATTGGCACTCGATGCACTCGACTGCGTTCAGATCTCCTGCCACTGACCTTTGATTTGCCACTCTGTGTTTTGTCACGACTATGTTCATCTAACTGACATCATATTCCTCCCAGAGCAAAGGGGGCATCCTCTCCAAAGCCTGCGACTACATTCGAGAGCTGAGGCAAAGCAACCAGCGGCTGCAAGAAAGTCTGAAGGAAGTGGAGAGGATACAAGTGGACAATGAGTTGTGCAGGCAGCAGGTATGTTTATCTGTATAACGTCTGCTGGAGCTCACAGATATTAGCATCAAGTGAAGTATATGTGACTGCAGGAATGAGTAAAGGTCTATGAATCAAATATGAGCTGAAAATATTCCTTGGCAGTTGTTTGGTGAAGCAGGAATATGAAGTTCCATATAATCAGAATGCCCATGTGGCTGGGGAGGTTCCTTGTGCAGAGAACAGATAAGGTGGCTTTAGAGTGTGGAGCAACATCTCTAGTTTTTAATTGGTGAAATCCACTCAGCACAGTATGCATCTTGGTTTCTCCAAAACACCGCCACACCCCCCCGTGGCTTGAGCTTCCATAGCTGACCATTACAGTCTGAACCAAAGAGTTTGAACCCTCATAATGAGACGCGTTACCTGAAATCAGTACTTGGAGTGAACGTGGGAATAATCTAGGCTGAGAACTAACTGTGTTCTAATGCACTCAAAGTATTGTCAAATCTCGCAGCTCCGAGGCTGCCAGTGTTCCCTGTTGAATACTGGGCCTGCCAGGCACTCGGCAATATATTCTTATTCTGATGCTCAAAGCTCAATATCCTTTCCTCAGTCCCTCAGTGGGGAGGCAGAGAATTTGGGATTCACCCAGGGGAAATGTAGCTGGGATGACACACCTCAGGATGTGGTAATCCACTTGGTTGTGGACAGAGGTGCATGAAAAAGGGCTACGCATACAGCACTTTAATCCCACCAATTGCACAGGCTGCAGAGTACGCAATAGTCTCTCAATGGAAAAGTTTGTTCTGTAAACTTAGAGCTATATTTTACAGCCTCATATTGGCACCCATTTAGTAGGGAAAAATAAGGGTGAGCATCATTGGAGAAAAGTCTCAAATATAGAAGCAAATATCTTCAGTATCATGTAGGGGTGCAGGAAAAACATCCATGCTTTGACGCATCGTGGTGCGGACGTGCCCAATTATAGACCGATGCAGAAATGTCAAACAGTTCT
Source organism: Gymnapogon annona (assembly GCA_029814585.1). Classification (NCBI taxonomy): domain Eukaryota; kingdom Metazoa; phylum Chordata; class Actinopteri; order Kurtiformes; family Apogonidae; genus Gymnapogon; species Gymnapogon annona. The sequence goes on from JAPTHA010000009.1 coordinate 4,193,731, forward strand.
TCTGAATGTAATGATATTCTAATAATGCTGAAGGTGGAACCCAACAAGCGGGACTGAATTACGTCCACCCCGGACAGGTTACAGCAACGCACACACACAAAGACAGCAGAAAAGCCAACCCACACAGCACCTACAGTTCAGTTAAAAGCAAGTACAGTCAAACCTCGGTTCTTGACCATAATTAGTTCCGGAAGCTTGATGGAGTACCGAATTAATTTTCCCCGTTTGAAATAATAGAAATAGAATTTAATTCATTCTTGAGTGTGAAATTGCTTCCC
>JAPTHA010000009.1:4251256-4266919 GCA_029814585.1 Gymnapogon annona
TGAGACTGAAAGAATGAGCACTCACTCACTCACTCACTCACTCACTCACTCACTCACTCACTCACTCACTCACTCACAGACCACCTCTTTAGCCTGGATCAGTGTGTCTCTGCTCTTAGCTGTGGCTCTCAGTCATTGTTACACCTGTTTCAAAGTGTGTTCCATACAAAGCAAATGTTAAAGCTCCGTAAGATTTCCATATTTTAAGACTTTTTACCACAATGTCAATTTGTTCCTCAGTTTCAGAAGCCATGTGAAATGCCTGTCTATCTTAGAAATATGGAAACTCTTGTAATGTAAAAGTCCTATCAACCACTTCTAAAATGTTCCAGATTTACAGCCTATAGTGCCTCCTGTTCATTCCTCAACTTATTTCATCAGCCCTCCCTTTAGTTCCGTCCCATCCACTCTGAGTCTTAACCAACTCCCCCAGCTTTGTCTATCCACCCGGCTGCCCGCCCTCCTCGTCCCCACAACCCCCTTGTTCAATCTCTGCACTGTCAGTTTGTGGCTTTCGCCTCTCCCTCAGCCATTGATCACAGTGGCAATAGCAGTGTTTGCGAGTCTGGAAATGTGTGCGTGTGTGTGTCTCTCTCTCGGCGGGGAAGGAAAAGAAGATCAAACACTTTAATTACCACAGGCTTGTAGGTGGTGCTAGCTACAGACAGCAGTCATGTAACTGGGACAGGTAGAAGAGAAACGCCCCGGCAAACACGGACGCATCAGAGCAGAAATCTCCTTAATCCAGATTTAGTCACCCTCACATTCATACACATACATCAAGGTACATCATAAATATTTTGTAACTCTCATACTTGTACATTCTGCTGACGTAGATGGGATTCAAAGCAAGCATGCGAGGTGGAAAAATAAGACAGAGGACATACCCCACAAAGACATTAACATACATTACATCAATCAAAGCCAGCGTATGGACATATTTAAATGTATGCGTATGTATACGGTGCATCAGATTTCATTATAGAAGTCACATTTGTGATTCCTTTATGCTACCACGACAATTCAAGTCTTTTGCTAAAAATGCAGCACATTGTATGACTTACAAGCCCATTGTCATTCAGCCTTTATCACTGCCCTGGTTCATTGGAGGGTCCTGCACTGATCCAGTAGAGAACAACATGGTAAAGGCTGACACAGACTAGAGCAGTGATTGATGCCCTGTCTCATTTGATGCCAACGCTGATTCAGAGCTCCAGGCATTGAGGAAACCAAGTTTTTACTTGACTGTTTTTTTTTTTTATTCCTACCAGGTACTGCATCCCTGTCAATCAAGGACCCTCTGATGACTACACACAGTGTCGACCAGTTAATCGGGTGTTTGTGAAGCCAGGATTTGTCAGAGTAATAGCGCTTGTGAGAATCGGGGATCAGAAAAGGATGCAAGGTCGACACAAAAGGCTCTCTGATGGCCAGAGTCAAAGAAATGTACATGCAACGGTTGTCAAAATCAGTCGGCGTGAAAAGAAAAATTGTCAAAGCAGAACAGATAAGATCAAAGAAAAGGTCAATCAATTACTTTAACATTAATACAAGGGGAGTGAGATAAAGTAAGGGCATTGTAATTATGTCAGTGACACAAAGCCTTTTGTTGCCGGGACTCTGTGATTGTTCAGGTTGCTTTGTTTGTGGGTTTCTGGCCTAATGAGCATATTATCTCACTACCAAATTTTGGTTTAATGTGAGCAATGGAGTGTTTTCTTTTTTTTCTCTGGGAAAAGAACTGAAGCAGGTGGGCAAAATGCAATCAAGGAGAGGTGCTCCATCTCATTGTTTGTGAACATAATTAACATATTTTTTTTACTGAAATCCCCAGTGCCATCGCACAAAGGCAACAATGAAGTAGAGCAGACAGTTAAAAAGATGCATGAAATAATACATGGAGAGAGATGTTTGCAAGTGACTACAATATAATCAGGGACGCAAACTCATCACCGGCAACAAAGTGATGAAATTTCCAGCCCTCCCAGGAGGTCCAGGAGAAGACATAAGCTTTCAAATAGCTACGGTTATAACTAACCCCCTTCTGGAGAAACACATTTAGGATGCTGCAACACTGCAGCTAATAGTAGGCTGTGTTCATGTCAGTTTTAGATACATTTAACACATTATAGCTCTGTCAGCTTAGCTATGTTTTTATACAGAAAACAGTCACAAACAACACATACTACCTAGGTTTTCAGTGTGGTTTGTGTTTTAAATAGCTGCACTGACCAAACAAGGTCAGAACTGTAACAATATAGTCTGAACCATAGATCAACAAATGGCAATTTAGTGAAGGTAACAGCACCACATGATAGCGTTACACCTTAATAAGCCTCATAATCAAAGTCGCCCACATAGAAAAAACATAGCCATTTGAGCATCAAACATCATTCTTTTCATTTAGATCTGTCTCTCATGTTGAAAACAACAGTGTTTTCAACTTTTATCCTTCTCTATGACTCTAAAGGTTGTTTTCCTTTTGTTTTCCATCTCATCACTTTATGAAGATTTGCTAAGAGGCCCCAATACAAGTTTTCTTTATATGAAAATGGTACAATGATTCACTACTCCCTCTAGTGGTACTAAATCAGACTAGAGTTAGACTAGAATAGACTAGACTAGACCACAGTTAGATTGACACACTAAATCAGACTAGAGTTAGACTAGAATAGACTAGATTAGAGTTAGACTGACACACTAAATCAGACTAGAGTTAGACTGGACAGGACATTATTACTCATGGTGATTGTAGAGCAGAAGGCACTGCTATAAATTGTCAGGACAAGTTCAATCAGATTCATGTTCATCTATTATATTGTCCTGATGTCTTTCATTTTAAATCACCCAGATTTGCCATAGTTACACATTAGAACTACATTCAATGAACATGCTTTTTCAGCGATGTGTTGCAGATATACTCTCTGTGCTCCGTGAAGCCAAAGTTAATCACTGCTGACGTCGTTGACATTTTCTCCATTGTAATTTGTATGGTGTGTGTGGACTGTGTGGAGGGCTGTGGTAGTCCATTGAGAGAGTTTATATAATGTAACATGTTTTTAAAATAAATCCATCTGATTAGTTGCATTTTAAGAAAGTGCATAATAAACAATAACAATATTCTGTGATGATTTGCAAGACCAAGATCAGAAGAGGCCCAGACCAAATAGAGTCAAGACCAAGACAAGACTGAGACTAAAGAGAGTCAAGATCAAGGCAAGACTAAGACCAGGAGAAGACTGAGACCAAAGAGGGTTAAGACCAAGACAAAACCGAGACCAAGCCAAGAACAAAGAGTAGAGACCCAGACCACAAAAAATTGGTCTTGTGAAAAACATCACAACAATTTATATTTATATACAGTATTTCAGAGTTGCTCATTCTGATAATTATAATGTATTTTTATTTATTATCTATGAGTAGAAAGGCAACCTAAAGCCTCTTAAAAACATTGATTTCCAGAGTGTTTTCATACGACAGATGAACTTTTTTAATCCCTAGGGGAAATTCATCTCATTTGCACCTTAGCCCTGCCTCAGTCTGCTTTACCAGCTGTACCTCATCCTGAAATGGAACCACATAATGAATATTCAGTCCGCCTACTGTTGTTAAACTGCTTCGAGAAACGTCACTAGGTAATTTCAATTCAGCTTCTGTCGTTTTCCGAGACCTTGGCATTTGCCTCCCTCTAGTGTGACATAAATAGGCTACTCTAACAAGTGCTCCATTTAATAACTTCTAAGTATTCCGCTGGTCCTTCTCAAAGTTACCCCTACCTTTGTAAGTTTTAGGGCTTATCGAAGGGTAAGATGTGGGCTTTGGTTTACGGATGCATTTTTGCACTTAGCTTGCTGACAATACACTACTATGTCAAATGACGTAGTATTACTATTTTATTGCAATTTAAACATGTCGCTTAGCTTCAGCATTAGAACAGCCTTCAAGCTTTCACTGCACCGCTTTCTTGTGCAAATACAGTTACTTCTGCCTCCAACAGAACAACCATACCATGACCAAAATGTACACTGGGTGTGTCCACATACACTTTTGTGTATTTTTGTTGAACAATTCATAATTAAATATAATGTTAGTAGCATTAAATGAGGAGGTTTAAATAATTCACTCACAACCATCCTCACAAACTATGCATCCAATCAATACCTCCCCCATCAGAACTAATTACATCTACGCAAATCACAGAAACGAACAGTTCTGAATCGAAAACAGCAATTTTTTTTCTGAAAGGCAGGGACTATGCATCCAACGTTTTTTTGGGTTTTTTTTATCTGTTGAGATGTACTCTTTCTTACTGCTCCCATAGGGCATCTGAAAAAAAAGGTTGTTGTTTGGTCTTGCTTGCACCACAGAAAGGGATTTTTTTTTCATTATGATGTAAGGTCTTTGATACAGCGGATCAATTTTTCAGATGTGTTTTTCTTTGATAAACAAGGGCCTTTTCCTCATAGGGCCAATACTGGTGCAGGGTTGGCCCTAACTCAGCACAGTTTGGAACGAGAGCCGCCAAAAGAAATTACAGAGAAAATAAAAATGAAGGAGAAGTTGAAGGAGAGTGACGGAGGGAGGGGTTTCTTAGAGAGGAACAGATGAAGATGGAGGCAGCGGCATTGAAGAGTAGAGAATAAATATTTATGTCCTGTAATGCTTCTGCATGACAGATTCTATATTATAGTTGAATGTGGCGCTATACCTCAACTATGAGAAATGTGTTGGCAATGAATTGCATTGTGCCCCAATAAAGTACATTGGGGGATTTGAAAAGAAATAGGAAGGGTAAACAGAGTGAGGGGTTACACCGAAGGGATGGGAAGTGTGGGGGGTGGGGGGGTGGAGAAGGAGAGAATGGGGAGGAGAAAGAAGGATAAAAAGAAAAGGCTGATATTAAAGGATGAGCAGCGGGTGGAGATACAAACACAGCGATGACAGACAAGAATTGACATCACAGGTTTAGTAAATGGGACAGCGTACATCAAGCACATCGAGATAGTGTACACAGGGAGGGATGGCAAAGGAACGAAAGAAAGAGATTTGTGGCCTGCAGAGTGAAGGGCATGAAATGAATAGAGCCAAGAGCCCCAGTGGAGTGTGTCCCGGGGATATGTGCGGCTGGGTCGGGGAGCCGGGACAGTTGTGGGCAGGGTCTACAGAGGGGAATAGAGCAACAGAGATGAGAAAGACAAGGCCCATTAACTCAGAGAAACCAGTCAACCACGACAAGAACCAGGAGTCGCCACTTATTTATATATGGCATCAGCTCTGAAGATGAGTGGCCCAAACTTAGCTTGATGTTTATTCTTTTATTTTGTTTGAGTACAGCTATTAACTTTTATCCCCAAAGGCATTATCTGAGCCACAAAGTCAGGCATCACATTTGGATGTACATACACCGCTTAAAGTAATACATAAAGCTCATAACCAAAATTAACTTCTAAAGGTTATATCTAAATACAGATATGGTGATGAAAAATTAACTTCTCTACAGTTTTAACATTTGTTGAGACATTTTAACAGTACTAATTACAGTCTAATCTGTAATTCACTAGTCTAATCCATGATCTGATGGTCCATAAATAAGAGCTGCACATTAAAATGGGAGCTTTGTGTGACAGGCTTTGATTGACAGGCGAATATGACAGCTGCTGAATCAGACTTTCAGAGTTTGTGTTTACTTTGTTCACTGATAGAGAACTGTAGTTGCGGTTAATAGGACCCATTAAGAAGACTATAGCATGACTGTGATGTGGAATGCTTTAGAGTACCATTATACTGAGTTAGTGATGTCCCACTTAGCACTGCCATTAGCTGACCTTTGACGTCTCAAGCTCCCATGGTTTGTACAAATATTGGATTTGCGATGGACGTGGCAGAGTAGTCGATTTAAAACTAGACAATGGCCGATTAACCTACTAGCACCCTTTGCATGAAATAAATGCTCCTTTGACCAAGAATTGAACCCTCACCTTGTGCATTGCAGTCTGAAGCTAAATCCTTAAAGCCAACCTACTTGTTATTTGATCTGTCTTCATACTTTTTGGGATATGACCGTTACATCCAACCTTCACGGTTAATTGTAATTAAAGTGTATATTGTATTGTGAAATGTGACTGTGATGTACTGTATATAATGTTCTTGCATTACTTTCCTTTTTTTTGGGATCCTCAACTGCTAGAGTTCACCTTTGGTGACAACATGGTTCCTCTGTGTATTCATTACAGTCTATGGTTGACAGCATTTCTAAGACTAGAAAAGCAGTCGAAGAGCACAGACCTCCACCAAGGCAGCTCAGTTCCCCAACATGCTTCTGCATCATATAATACTCTTCAAATGTGTTACCTAGCAACAGATAAACAAGACATCCGAGTGATTATTCAACTCAAAATGCCATAAAATACCTTCCCAAAATATAATCACTTGTTCCTTGTCCAATTAAGGACAGTGTCCTGAAAATGTCATTAAAATTCATCCATAACTTTTTGCATGATGTTGCTAACAAACAGACAAACCTTGGTTCATCTATAACCACCTTGGTGGCGATAATAATGGTCTAATCTATTGTCCATGTGGGAGCAAGTCATATAAATATCATTGTAAATGTAAAAGGACCTCAGTAAAAGAGGTTCAATGAGCGTAAAGATCTGAAACCTCTGCATTATTGTTGCTAATATCATGGAGAAACATCACTTGCTCTAGTTCAAAACCCTAACATTATACACGAGCACTGATGAATTTTACTCAGTGTGTTTTATAGTAGTTTACACTGAAGTGCAGTGTTTTCACTGTTTTCAGTACTGTTTACATTGTTACTGTCCATCTTATTGATTACTTATTTATATTGACTGTGTGAATTTTTGTATCACCTTGCACTGCAGCCACTCATGGCTTTAGATTCACTCAGCAATTGCGCACTTTTCTATCTTCCATGTTTATTTTGGGTTATTAGTTGCAAATGTATGACATTTCGTTACCAGATTTATTGTGTGTTTGTGTAATGACAATAAAGGAAGTGTAAGTCTAAGTCTAGTCTTTAACTGAAAAAAAAAAATAAAGTACATTGTAATTGCTCTTAGTGTTTTATTACTACCTAAAACCATGCACTTAAGTTCCTTCTAACACCTCAACTAGCACTGATCTCCATCTCAGGAGTATGTGAAGTGGTTAATTACTACCTATGTACAGAGCATTTCAACCTTGAGTACCTTACACACACATTCTTAGTAGAATCAGCCTTTGGGAGCAATTCAACACCAGCCTTCCAGTATGTGGACAACCTGCTGGTCCGCCTGAACCAAAGACCACCCTAATTATAGGTTAAAGATTCATAAAAGTCCTTTACAATGAATAGCAGTGGCAGAATTCTAATTACTAAAATTCTACTTCAATACAATTGAACACAGTGGATTTTTCTCTCAAAAACAAAGTGCCGACGCCACAATTTCCAAACTGAGATATTAAGGTGAAAGGTGTGCATGTGGAGAAAAAAACCACATGCATTAAAACAGACTGCACTAGGAGAATAGTCCTATTCACAGGGGGCTAATTTTACTCTGGTGTAGAGTGATTTGTAATAAGTGCACTGCTCGTTGGTGGTTTTAATCCACTGGGAATCCGCTGTTATCTATGATTTCAATCACGCCTTTGGCATAGAAAATAGAGGAAAAAGTGATGGAATCAACTGCGAGAATCTGGAATATGTTTCCAGTAAAAGTGTTACCATATACGCCGAGTCGGTATGTGACAAATAGTCAAGTCCATGTAATTTCTGTATTCAGGGCACAACGCCATTTGATTAATATATTTGATATTAAAGGCAGGGCAAGTTTATTTGTAATGCACTTGTCATACACAGCAATACATTCATAAAGCATTAATAGTATTAAGAACGCCATACTTAAATCCCATACTTATTCTAAACCTATAACAGCATGAAACGCAAATATGCTATAGCTCCAGCAAAATCAAGATATAACATGTGTCTGATCAATCATATGCATACGTTCACCATGTATCATAGCCTGAAACATATGGCCCAAATGGTAGACCCATACTCAATTTACCAATGCCCCCTTTTCAATGGGAGTGAAAGTCCAAATTCTTGATGGAGAAGGGCTGGAAACAGATTTTTCAAGGCTATTCAACAAATTGAGGCGCATTCACCATATTACTGGTGATACTTCAATGTCTTTAAAGGTCTCAGACTCCATTTCTGCAGTTTGTGGTTAACAGCTGTAAAACGATGCCCATAGCAGAGAAGTTACAGCTTTCTAAAACAAAGTTGTCACATCTGATTATAGTGGCACCCATGACCACTGATGATGTCACAGGTCTAGATGGGCCATCCCATTTCACTGGGACACCGCTACGAGTCTTGTTTCGTTTGCAAACTACAGAATATCCAGTTACAGATTTTGTCCGTTCACTTTTAGTGGTTGTGTGGGATGGCAGGCATTTAAATGGATTAAAAAAAATAAAATAATATATATATATATATCTTGTGGCCTTTCACGACTGCAACTCTTTTGTTGTTTTCAATAATTTAATAGCTAAATGGAATATGTAGAGGTTGAATGGTACATGCCTGCAAAGAATCCTTGGTGAGTTGAACTGAATATAAATTTTCTATGCTGCACTTTATGAAAACATTTAGCTGTACTAGCAGTTACGGTTTACTGTTCACCAGCTATCCCTCTACCTGGAGACTGAGGTGGTGGAGGGCAGACTCAAGGCTACAGTGAATTACACTTATGATAAGGTATGATTACTTAGGTATTTAATAATGGAGGTACAGACGTCTTGCGCAGTTTTATGAATGTCATAAGAAAAGCATGTACAGTACATCTCTTTCTCTCTCTATCCATCCATCTATCTATCTATCTATCTATATACGAGGGGTGTATGAAAAGTTTTATATATTGTTTATAAGAAGCGTTGGTGCATGGTCAAACCTATGATTTTTTGATAGTTTAACCTTTTGTAAGTATTCCTGCCAAATTTTGCAGATTTTTTAATAAGCAAGGGTCATGGATTCAGTGAAAAATGGAGAAAACAGAAATTTGTGCAATTCACAATTATTGAATCTAAGTTCAAATCGAATCCATAATTCACGATTGTGGATTCGAACTTGTTCCCCATCCACCTTATTCGCCAGACCTGGCCCCCTCCATCTTTTCCCACAAATGAAAAAAGCCTTGCCAGTGATGATGATGTCATAACTGGAGTTGAAGGGTCTCTTGAGTCCCAAACAAAAGAGGTCTTCTACACTGGGATAAAAGCGCTTCAGTGCTTTTGGAGCAAGTGTTCAGCCCTTGAGGGGAACTATGTTGGAAAATTATTGATAAAAAATCCCTTATCCCTTTAGTTTTTCTGATGCTCAAAACTTTTCATACATCCCTCGTATACATATATAAAATGTACTACTTTTTATTTTATTTTCTAAAAGTTGCACACTACTTTTGATCTGAGCACCTAATTTCGTTACATCCTGGAGTACTATAACAATAAAGTCTATTTATTCTATTCTATTCTAAAGATAAAGGCAATCATTGTGTAGGCATCGGGTCGCTATTGACACTACGAGGGTTTATCAGCGTTTACTGGCTGTTATGTGAGGACCATCAGCTATGAGAGCGTTCTTCAGCCCTCTTGAGGTTTGGTGGTCCATGTTGTTTTAGTCACTTCAACTCTCAGCGACCCCCACATATTTAACTGTGGCCAGCCTCTCCCAGCTCTCATGCACATACTAGCTGATTGTAGGCTTCCTGCCCAGCGTGAAATGGTGGAGAGCCAAAGCATCTGAGTGGCTGGTGAGCACAGTCGAATGTCCAGGAAGCCAGAGAGAGCGCCAGATGTTTTTTCTCAAGAGTTGGCTGAAATCAGCGAGAATGCGCCATTGAACGCTGGACTCCCTTCAACAGGTGGTGAGAAAAAGGAGTCCTGCTCAATGCCTGTGGTGCTGTGTTTCTTCTGGATGGATAAGTAATGTTTGGCATTTGTTTGTTAACACATTAGTGATAAATCAATACACTATTAAAGCGTGTTGCTCTGAGTCTGAGTCTGCTTCCCACGTCCTATTCAAATTAAAACTTTAATTTCATGGTTTAATGTGACTGTTTTTGAAAACATGCAGAGCCTGGTAGGCACTAAGTACCTAACAGTCTGGAAGCAAATGGTTTTCTTCCCCTTTCCTGTTGACTTACAAATACAAGCAGAGTATCTTTTTGGTCCCAGCCCTTTATCTATTTACCGTTATTTAACTATTAAAACTCATTGAGGGGCTGAGGAATACAGCTTTTTATGGAATCCAGTGTGTTCAATGGTGTAGAGTAGTGTCACTGAATGCCGCTACATACCTGTGGTCCAAAAATGGTCTGGCCACCACATTAGGCACGGTTCAGCCACAGGAACTTTGGGATCATTTTTTGGATACTTCTCTGAATATTGTGTGGGATTTTTTCCCCCAAGTGCCATGTTTGGTCATACTTTTTTGTTTTTGTTTTTTGCTAATTGAATGGTCCAGTGTAGTTGGCCTTAAATAATTGCACTAATAAGACCACCTAATATGGGATTATAAAGAAAATAGGTAAATAAATGGGTAGACAACAGATAGATGACATGTATACAATAAAAGCTCTGTTAAACAATTAGCTTTGATTAATTACAAACCACTGCCAGGATAAATGGCTTTTTTGTAAGGGTTTTGTTTTTACACAAACATATTGTGGTACATTTACTTTTATTTCAAACAGGACCATATAAAACACATTTCTGTTGAAACCACTTCAACTGATTAAATTACCATAAAGGCTTGTCTCATATAAGCCTTCATCCAATAACTATTGGATGAAGGACACTATTTGAGGACACTATTTGAGTAATTATTGAGTAATTTGAGAAATTATGTCACAGTAAATGTTGGTTCAAGCTTATTAGAAACATAAGTAACAACATTAACCTTATCTCACCCATCACCCCTGCGGCTCTGCCCACTTGTAGACAATAAACTGTTGGACAAAATGTGAACTGGCTTCAAAATAACACCTCCCAAACCAATGGGAGCTCCATTAATTTTTTTAATTGCAGTCCTCAGATGTTACCCTTATGGAAAATAAGAGCGAATGACAGTTTATGTAAAGCGATAAAATAATAAAAGAAAATTATAACAGATATTCACATTCAGAAGATATGGCTCTATCTTTGCTCTTGGTGTCTGCAGTGCAGTTTCCACAGTCCTAAATGGCATACAGCTCTAAGCTGGAGCAGTGAAGTGTGCTCAAACTGGTTGATGGCTGGTGATGTGGTAGGAGGCCATATCAATGGAAGTGTCTTCCATGCTTTCCCTAAAAGCACTCAGACAGAGAGAAAGAGGGATGATGCCAATTGAATCCCTGAAATAGACCTCCTTGGGATGCCGCCTGGAAAGTCAAACAGTTTAGTCCACAGTAGTCGGGGCCTGTGTCTGCCTCATCGATTAATGTGAGCTAGGGCAGGTAAAGTGCTGCAGTGGTGCAGAGGCTGGCACATGCCAAACTAGAGTGTCGAGAATGGTACTGTAGACCCCCTGCCTCCAGTGTCATCTGTCACTAGAGGAAAGTAGCTGTATGTGTGGGAGCGTAACAGTAGGTGGTGGAGTGGGAGTGTGTGGGTTGGCCGCATAAGGAGAAAAAGGAAGGCAAAGTACGAGGGTAGAGTGGAGGGCAGAAAAAAACTGGCAGAGACTGAGCAGAGAGATACCGTATAGTATTGTCTTACACTATTCAGAAAGGTAGACTGTAATATTTGACAAACTCAGGCTCCCACTCAGCTTACACACAGGTGAGTGAAATAGAACGAGAATGTGTTGCATGTAGAAGGCACGCACATCTGCATCTTGTGTGCATTTTGAATTGTGCTGAAGAAAAAATCATGGAATATTGCAAAAACGCATTATACTTGAGAGACTTTGGTTAATTCATCATAGAATATAGAAAAGGCAAGTGCACGAAAATGAAAGGGATGTAAATGATGAATAAAGGTCATTAAAGACAGGAAATGGACTATGCACCAATGGCCTCAGCTCTGCCGTGATCAGCTCAGGTGATGTGTTACTGTATGAAATACTGTATCTAACTAGTAAACCTATGGAAATAAGTCCATTAATGTTATGTCCCATTAAGGTAGTGGAAGATTAAATTAATCAGAGGATAGGAACTTGGTTTTTACTCCAGTCTTAGCTTTGGCAGTAAAAATATTTAAATATTAAAGTATCCATTGCTCAGCTCAGTGAACTAACTTGCAATTTTTGCATGGCACTAGAATATGGAACACACACACACACACACACAGATTTGCATTGTCTTTTGCTGATTTTCTGAAAATTTGTTTACACTTCCTGGTACATTTGGACTGAATCCTAACTACACTGCAATCCAATATATTATAATAACGCGTTGTCATCCTATTGATGACTTTCAAATAAGAATATTTTTACATATTCTCCCATTCATTTTACAGCCATATTTTCTGCTTAAAAATATTCAAAAGGTTACAGGTGTAATAAAAGTCGTAAAAAAAAATGCATTCCCTGGCAAGAAAATCACATCCACTCAAGCACAGTCTCAGGTTTTATCATTCAACTACCGCAAGCAATTTCCCTTTATATTTGTCCTTTTTTTTTAGATGACAAGCTGTGAAGCTGAGTCCTTATAGGACACACATTCTTTTTCAGCCCATAACACCTTATAACCCCCTCTTGAATTCCAATTTATTACCTAGTGTTAGAATGAATAGCAGTTGAGGGACTTACAACCTACCGAGCGTCTTCCTTTTGTAATCAAGGTGAAAAGGACAACGCTGAAGCATGAAAAGCAATACAGGCTCACCCAGATTTGATGATACAAAGATAGAACCTTTTATGGAGTTAATTTTTTTTTACATGTAATCCACAGTCAATCTGATATGTAATAAGACGTGAGGCGATGTTTTTTTGTTGTTTTTTTTCCCTGTTCTGTTTCCAGTCCAGCGATTCACCGCCCAAATGCGCGGGGGATGTTTGGACTGTCAGAGCCGCTGTCTGCTCCTGGGTTGTGGGTTTTTGTGAAGACCTCTCTTCACCTCCATCAATGCGCTCTGGGACATTTTGTTCCAACTACACAGGCTCCTACTGCTCATGTCAGTCTACCTATTTTTCTTTTTTCATTTAACTTCTTTTTGTCTCTTTCGCCGCAGGGTGCAGTGTGTCATCTCGCCGAGGAGGTATTGCTGACAGTGTGTGACGTTGAGGTGAGAATGCACAATGGCCTTGTACATCACTTTCATTCATTATCAAGCTCAGATCAAGGTAAAAGATTCCACACAGGTGTTACTACACGTCAGTGTTGAGTTGATGTCAAGTCTCTTGAGCGTCACATAAATGCCTGCACCAGTAGATTAGCTGATCACCTTATCACTGTGGTGATTCGCTCTCTTTTGTACTTTTCCTAGACGTCTCCAGTTATGCTTTGACATTTTCTCCCGCACTCTGAGACAGTCTAACAATTATACTAAGAGTAGTAAACTGCCCACCTGTGTAAATGGTGTAAGTCCGCCGTCGATATGAATGATGACTGAATGGACTACAGGTTATTTCACTAAAGTAGAATTCAGATATACGAGATGAGAGGAAAAGGGAGGCGTCACAACCTTGACCATTCAGAGTTTCATAACTTCATCCATTTCACAAAGCTTCAGCCAGGCTTCCTAAAGACCTATTTACAGATTTCAACATAAGACTGCATAGTTGATAAGATAGTTCAATGGGATGTCATGAATTAACGTTAATATACATGCCACTTTTAATTGTTGCGTTTTGTACGCATTTTAAGCATTCACACCGTGTCACATAGCATATGCCGAGGCTTAGGGTCAGGGGGGCATTTCTCCTTAGGTTTAGTGTTAGGGTGATGATTACTGTTAAAGCAGGGGTGTCAAACTCATTTCACTTCAGGGCCACATTCAGGTAAAAGTAATCTGAAGTGGGCCCAACCAGTATAATACCATAATAATATACTGTATAAATGTCAACTCTGAACGTTTATCTATGTTTTAGAGTGAAAAAAGTAAAATTGCATGATGAAAATGTTTACATCTAAAAAGCAAAGTGAATAAGCATGAACAAACTGAAAAGTTAAGAGTAATTTTAGCAATATTATGCTTCAATTGATCATTTACTGGCAGGCAACATCTTATAACAGGCAGTTAAAAATGCATTTCTCTTCAGTCATTTCAGGTTGTTTATATTTGTTCAGGCTATTCACTTTTTTTTTGTAAAAATATACTTTGTTTTACTGTCAATAGATGAAAACATTTGGAGTTGTGAGTATTTATATGTCATCGTGAAAATGTACAGCTCTGACCCACCTGCGATTGAATTGGTCACAATGTGGAACCTGAATTAAAATTATTGGTAATATCTTCAAGGTAATTTTAGCATTTCACAAATTCATCTCAAGGGCCAGACTGGACCTTTTGGCGGGCTGGATTTGGCCCTCGGGCCGCATGTTTGACACGTGTGGGTTAAAGGAACCTCAAAATGGGGCAAATATGCGATTACATAACATGTGATTGCACAGCAAAACAAGTGATCTTGATAAACCAAAACTTGCAAATGTACATACTGTGTGTGTGTGTGTGTGTGTATATATATATATATATATATATATATATATATATACACACACAATATATATATATATATACACACAGTATATATATGTATGTATGTATGTGATCTCATGAGATCTGTCTGGATATTTATTGATATAATACTGTTGTCCAATGACTGAAGGTGATCCTGACACGTCACTTTCATGGTACCGGGTCAAAGTTGACCTTTGCACAAAAACTGAAAAAAATGTTACAAGGATGTGGTGTGTGTAAAGAGTGAAAGCAAATTTGACCTCTAGCCTCAGTAAGTCATTTTCTGAACCCACTTAATCCTTTGCAGGGTCACTGGAGCCTATCCCAGCGGCACATGCCCAGGATAGATAGGGAATCAAAACGCCAGCACTTCAGTTATTGGGCAACCTGCTATACCACCCAAGCTACAGCCACCCCCACCTCTAACCTTTAACCGGTAAATTAATTTAAACTAAAGAAAACATTAACTGATGACAACAGTATAGCTAACCTATTGCAAATTAGCGAAAGCCTCGATTATGTGCTATAGCTATACATTTAAGTTTTGTGATGTCTCCATAAGTTAGTTTTATGCTTCAGCAGAGTGGATGGGCGAGATTAGTGAAACACTTGGTGAAAGTGGTTATTTTTACCTATAGTTTTGATATTAAAGGATAAGATCTGTGTGTTCTAATCCAGCATTTTTAAACCACTGTGCCGCGGCACACTAGTGTGCCATGAGAGACCGTCAGGTATGCCGTGAGAAATTATCCAATTTCACCTAATATTCAGGGGTGCCCATTATGTCGATCGCGATCTACCAGTTGATCGCGAAGGTATTGTGTGTATCATTTACAGTGTTGAGGGTGATTACTCAAAAAAGTAATCCATTACCCATTACTAGTTACTTTTAAAAAAATGTAATCCGATACTTAATCCAATTACTCATTGTCAAAAGTAATCTATTACAGATTACTTCTGGATTACTTTCAGATAGCGTCAGTGACATGTAGCATA
>JAPTHA010000009.1:4292206-4303712 GCA_029814585.1 Gymnapogon annona
ATATAATAATAATAGAATTTAATTATATATGATCTATTAAATGCATTTAATTATTCATCTGACAATCTATATAACTCATGAATTCATTCAACACCATCACAACTCTTACACCTTTTACCTTCAGAGCATCATCAGCCTGTCTTTTGCTGAGGTATGCACGTCCTTTCAAAGCCACAAGAAATGGATCTTTTTCAGCATCTGCAATCTTAAAAAAAGACATCTATTAACTTTCTTTGATGCTATGTTGCACTGCATCCAGAATTAATACATTTTGTGATTGTACTGCTGTTTTGTATAAAAAAAATTTTGTAATAGTGCATTCCTTACATAGACGCAGTAGAGATGTGAAGCCATTTGACTTATTGAATTTTGATCCACATTTTAATGTGTTTTTTTTTATGGTTACATGTCATACACTACCTGTGAAAATGTCTTCAAAGCCTGATCAGCAGACTTCTCGTCTCCACATCTGGCTAAGGCCTCCAGTTTCAACCTCTGGAGTCTCATCATCAGCTCTTTGTTTCCAGACAGACACGTGTTAAGACCTAAGAGGATTCAAAACACATACTCTGAGACTTTTAAAGGGTTTGAAGATGTAATGATTAACATATTTGTTTTATCCCAAATTAATCCGTAATTTATTTCTGATAAAGCTGGTTCAAACTATGTTACCTTCGGAGCATGACACAGCACTGTCTGAGTATCTGTGCAGTTTCAGCTGAGCTTCAGCCAGACTGCACCATCCTGCAATGGAGCTTGTTTTCTGCAACCCTTAAAACACAGAAAAGAAAACATAGACATATAGAACACACATGTGATAAATGACAGTGGTCTTATTCATTGTAATATTTTACTATGAAGCAAAAAAGAGCAGAATTAACACTGTTCATGTACATACTCACCCTGTCCCAGATCCTTAATGGCATCCTTGTACCTTCCCTCCTGAAGTGCTTTGGTGCCGAGACCCAAGTGACCCAATCCACTGGCAGGGTTCAGGTCCAGGAGCCGAGAGAAAGAGCTGACTGCTTCTTCATGGAGGATATCTTCAACAAAACCATCATGTATATATTAATATTGAGGCTCCGTGTTCTAAAATCCTTTCTGTGCTTGTGAACAGGTCACTGCACACTGTAATGTTTCTTACCAGTTGTTAGGTAGTGAGAGCAAAGGACCTCAAGAGGATAACTCTGCTTGGGGTAAAGGGACAGCATGGCCTCACATGCTTCTTTCATTTTTGCTTCTTCTTTTGGTATCTAATGAAAGAGTGTATTCAAAGCAAGCAGTTTGATTATAAAAAAAAACTGAGCACATTGTATAAAAATGGCATGGCTTAATTAAAGTTACATATTACAAACGAGGATGTATACTTACTTTAGAAAGACATCTGATAAGGTCAGCTGAGGTCTTCCTGTGTTCCTCTCCTGGTACGGGATCTGAGAGAACCAAGGCCTGCTCAAATGCTGCAATTAACTGTTACCAAAGGAAGCACAGGGATAGTACTATGGTCTTTAGGTCTGTCTGTCAGTGGGAACAGTCGGATCTGATGGTTTTAGGAACTCTTACATGTTGTTGAGTTTCACTGTCTTGCTCTTCTTCATTGAGGCACTCGGTGAGGACGTGGGTCATCTGCTGCCACAGCTGCAGCAACTCCTGCTTCTCCACAGACTTGTCCTCTTTAAGTTTAATGAGCTGACAACAAAGTTTTGCCAACTAGAGTGAAGAACACAAATACAACGAAAATTTGTCAGAAAGTGTGATATATTGTTTTCCTCTATATTATGATTGTTCTATATAAAAACCATACCTTTAAGTACTCTTTGTCTGACTGATATAAGTCAGACAACTTTTTGATCATCTCATAACATTTGTTTTTTTCTGAGCTGCAAACAGAATATTGCAAATATGAGAATTAGTAGCTGAGATTCCACAAGAAACATGCTGAAGACATTTTTATACATTCATGTCTTTTTTAATATACGTTACCTTGAGTATAGATCAACTAGCTTCTGATAGACATTGGGAAGCTCAGCTTTGAAATCCCACTGATCAGTCTTTTCATAAAGATTTGCTAAACCCTAAAGCACAAGCAATGACATTTGCTTCACTGGACAATTGACACGTAACACACTGAAATGGATCTCTTGTTACACATTTAACCATTAGTATATGATATGTATTAACTCAGTCACCATAATATTTCTCATCTTACCTGCCATGCCAGTAACTGCTCAGGCTCCAGCTCCACTGCCTTTTTGTAGGCTGTCTGTGACTGATCTGGTTGGTCAAGCTCACTGGCTGCCAAGCCAATGAATACCCATGCGTTATAATTGTTTTTCTCAAGTTTCAATACAGCCTAAAACAAAACAATATCGATTTGAAGCCATACATTATACAACAGTTCCCTTTAATTCAAATACATGCATTTGACAAGTTACACCTCTAAATATATTACCTTGCAGTGTTTGAGGGCCTCTTTATACTCTTTGTTTTTAATGGCCTCTCTGGCACTTTTCAGTGCCGCCTTCACTTCTTTATTTGACATCTTAAGTTTATCTGGAGCCAGAAAACAAATGGGGAATCACATTCAGAATTAACATTAAAACATATTGTTGGATGAAGCAGCAACCTTAATGAATGATGAGGTTGAATCAGATTGGACTACAACCAAAATATTTACTCTTCCTAATAGTTACTTGTGAAATGGCTAATTAAAGAGTGCACAGCTGACTTTTTACTGTTCATGACATCCACCTCTGCGAACTCACTTCAACTGGTTTATATTGTTAGCAGCGCTCCTAGCCGTGTAGCCTCAGTCAGCTACTAGCATGTCACAGTATCTAAACTAGGTCGTTTACAATAAAACTTCAACTTAAACGTTTATAAGAAAACAACAGCCTAGTTAGTTCCGCTTATTAATTTATTTTCTGTACAGGTTTTACACAAAAATAAGAAAAGTTACATTGGTCCAACCCACTGTTTACGTTGACAAGTTGCCGTGCTTCGCCTGTCACATGACCCGGAAGTAGAAACACGGCAGCGAAGAACCACAACCTTTCAAAATAATATTTAAATTGGTTTTTCTACCCATAAAAATGTATTAAATTACCACAATACAAGCCAAAACATGCCTCAAACATAACATACAATTTTGACCAAAAATGTATTTTAATTTGACAAATAGAAACAGAGTAAATGAATGGAGAATTTTTTTTGTTTGCAAGACGTGTTTAAACTCCACTGAAATAGTTTCAAGGTTAAAACTACCAACAACAATCAGAGTATTGTTGTGATGATCCATTATTACAGCAAAACAAATTTGACGTCTTCATCATTACAACAGAAAAATAATTAAAAGCCATCTGTAGCTACAGCGATATTTAGACTCAGAGTATCAAAATGTCTCATAGAGCCACCGGTCAATAGCTTTCTCATTTGCTGTGACATCTTTTTGCCAATCCACATGCCACCTAAGATTAGCAATAACCTGACTGTAGTTTCTGCCTAAACTATCACGCCAAGTGCCAAAGGCTTTTTTGTTGTAGAGATGAACAGCTGCAGAGACCTCTGGATAGTTCACAATTTTACGCAATAACGTGTCGAGATGCGCCTGCACATCTGGAAACTTCACAACAACATTGTTGAGTTCGTCCATGTCTTTTCTTAGGTCTGAAAAAGAAAGTGAAAGCACACAAAAAATATTAAAGAAAGCAGAGTTTTATGAGGTCTTATAAATGCTAAAAAAAACCCGATAGGTTTGAAGTTTAGAGTCTGAAACTTACCAAAGAGTTGTGAGGGGACACTCAGCCCATCTGCGTAGGTGATGTACTTCCATCTTCCACTTCTCAGCATATATGTAGAAGCATTGACATTACAACCGTGATATTCACTCAGGACCCAGTCTGGATGTGGCTCCTTGACAAAAGCAGTGGACTTTGACATAAGGGGAAGGAGTGAGTAACCACTGAGATTACCTACTGCTGAAATACCGGCAATTTCTGCAAAAGCAACAATAAAAAGCACAAAAGGTTTTGTTAATGTTACAGGTCACAGACAGACCCTGCATATTATGACAATAATGCTTACTGAGGCATCTGGACCTTCATCACCAGCAATGTCAAAACATCACCCATTTGAAATTAAGTTATAAACGTATGGTGTGGTCTTAATACATGGAAGGGGGTGACTTATTGTTAATTATGAGCCATTCCATCCAGGGCTCTTCCTACCATTGTTGGTATGTGTTTAATGTTTATCATCATGTCACCCCACAACCACTGTCATTGTTATTGGTGTGAGTCAAATCCAGAACCACTATAGGTTTGTACATAGTGTTGATTTATAGTGTTTTATAAGATGTTGACTGTCAATTGGATATTGTTACAAAGTGTAATAGATATCAGTTTTCCTAATTTGTTTATTATTCTGTTATTGTATTATTATGACTCCAGTTGGATTTAATTTATTATTAAGGTAGATGAAACCATGTGTTGTTTTGTATAAATGAGAAGAGAGAGTGGGATTACATAGATTTTCTTCTTCCCACTCCTTTTCGAGATGCACACATGATTTATTATTAATGCATAAATGGAAATCACGGTCCTCTATTGATCATCTTTATTTAATAGCTTGTGTTCCACTATTGGCTACTTGTATCTATATATTTGTTTGTTTTGTTTTCTACGGCTCAGAATGAACAATAAACAAACAAAAAGCAGACAAACGGAGGCTTCTTTACCCAGTATGGTAGGGTAGAGGTCAACCAGAGACACAGGCTGATCAACCTGCAGACCAGACATCAGCTGAGGCCCCATGAAGAGGAGGGGAACATGGGAACTGCCCTCAAACATGGACATCTTGTAGAACTGTCGGTGCTCCATAGCCAACTCCCCATGGTCAGCAGTAAAGATCACAATGGTGTTGTTCAGTTGGCCAGTGTCTCTCAGAGATGCAATGACCTGACCTAATGAGAAAACAAGCTTCACTCAATATGGAAACATATTTATCCTAGACATATGTTTAGATTTGTTATGCTTCATTGTGTAGAACCAGAGTCAATTCATTAGCATTTCAATGTACACAGTAACTTTTGTACAATGATAGTGAACTGTCAAGCTGCGGGTTTTCCACCCTGAATAAAGGTCAGCCTTTAGATTATTACATTGCATATTAGTAAAGCAGATGATAATGATGAGTCCTTTCGGCTTTTTCCCTTCCAGGGTCGCCACAGCGAATCCAATTGACATATTTATTTATTTAAATTTATTCGAACCAAAAAATAAAAAAAAACAAACAAGGTAAAAAAAACCCAAATCAGACCCTTTGAAGTTCGAAAAGGGTGTAGGATGAAGTGAAACACTTATCTAGTCCTAACCCTTTTTTAAAAATTTTTAAATCAGTAACTCAAATTTGAGGCTTTTACAGACATAGAGATTTCCAGTTGCCACAACATTCGGTATGAGCTTTTAACACAACACAAATCACTGTAGTATAAATTATACACTGTTTCAATAACCTCTTATACTATTCCATATCGCTTAATAACATTATCTTTAAAGATTTGTTTGAATCTACCTATTGTTTGACATTTTTTCATTTCTTCACTGCAGTTGTTCCATATATGAACCCCTACTGTAGAAATACAGTGACGTTTGGCATTTGTTCTTATGGCTGATTTTGTGAACATGCATGTTCCTCTTAAACTGTACATGCTCTCTCTCTGGTGGAAAAACCTCTGGATACTCTTTGGTAACTGATGATTTTTAGCTCTATATATAAGCAGAGCCAATTTGAATTTGACCAGGTCCTGAAATTTCAGTATTTTTCATTTGAATTTGACAAAGAGATGAGAACCTTTTATAATGTTGATAGACGACAATTCAAACTCAAATGAACTCATCTTTCCGAATATGTAAACCATTGTGTAACAGCATTACCACATATACAAAATGATGTTTTCCCAAAAAACTAAATGTGACAGGCGTGTTTTTTCTTGCTTTTGAAGGTTATCTGCAAATCAAACATGCATCGGATACTAACAGATATGGTCTGATTGTCCTGTTTATCAGTCCGGTGGATATAATCCAGTGAAGTATTCAGGTCCAAAACACACATAAGTGGTATATTGATCTGCATCAACTAAACTAGTACATAGAGGCACAATCTGATAATCTAACACATTTAACTAATTCTTGAAAAACATGTTTGTGACTCATGCAGTTCACTTATTTCTGCTTTTTTTGTGTGTCTTTGTCATCGTACCTGTTTTATGTTTTCTGTGTACTTCATGGGGGTGTTTTCGTTTTTTGTTTTCTTTTTTGTTGTCTAACAGCCATTGTGGGTTGGGAATGTCATCTTGTAGTGTATGAAACTGTAATATTGTCTTGTGAAAAATCAAAAAGAAATTAATATTAAAAAAGAGCATGTTGGAGAGATACGGACAAATTGGTTATATCTTTAGAGGTGTTTTTGTGATTTTACATGATTCAGTCTTTTCACCTGAGTTTGGAGCACTGTACCGTATTTGTAGTTCTACTTGTTGACTACTTACAGCCATTTTTGTAGTCTCAAAGGTATTGCCCAAGTATCTGTGTAAAACACAGGCATTTATGGGAATGCCACTGTCGAAAATTGAATATGAAAGTAACAGTTCTGGGGGAAAAAACTGCCTCTGCAAGTGTGAGAATGCCAGGCAGACAGCAGGAGGCCCAGAAAGTAAACAAGCACACATTTTTATACAATGTAATTATTCTGTAATGCATATTTAGTTATTTTCAATTGGAGTTTGTTGAAATGCCTTACTCGCTCAAGTCTATGTGGAGCTGAATAAAGCGGGTGCAAACTGGAGCTTGATTTTGTAAACAGTGGATAGAACATTGATAGAAATGATTACATTTTTTTTTAAAATTACGCTTCAGTGGTGGTTAGTGCTAAATATGACCCGTAGAGCATTTTTTTTCTTTCTTTTTTAATTTATAACCCCGGCTGCATAGCTCAGTTGGTAAGGCACCAGGCTGGTGCATAGAGGACCCGGGTTTGATTCCCTGGATGAGCGTCCTGTGGGTTGTGTCAGGAAGGGCATCCAAAAAACTCCCGCCAAATCAAATATTGAAATTGGATTTGCTGTGGCGACCCTGGAAGGGAAAAAGCTGAAAGAAAGCATCATCTTCTTTTATTTAGAAATAAAGAAACAAAAATGTATTCCTCGCAGAACTAAAACTTGTGTAAACCCATGACCCATCCACTTGACCATCACTTCCCTTCTTTTTTTTATTCTCCTCACCCAATAGACAAGCAGCGTTTGGCCTCATACTCTATTAAAATAAAGCCCTTGTGTAAAACTCAGAGGTTTTCCATTGCCTCTGAGACGTGGATTAGGTTAGTCATCTATCTTGTGTTCATCCTAGACTCGTGAAAGCATCTGTATCTCACATGATGCAACAAGGTAACCAGTGAACATAACCACATAAAAATCACATAGAGACTAGAATATAACAACGATTCTGATTTAGTCAAAATCAAAGTCAAAATGAACTTTACTGCCAATCAGCCCGTGCAACACATGATTACACAGATGATTGAAATTGTACTTCCAGAATGTGCAAATTTGTAACACACAAGAGTGCAACATATAACATAGAAAATAGGATTTAGTATCTAAAAGTGACCAAGGGTGAATATAAATGTGTTTTTCCTAACCTGTTCAAAACACTACAGGGGACATGACAAGTGCATTGTGTTTATTTTTTACTTCCAGAGAGACATTTTTGCAAAAAAATTGAATCTGTGTAAATCGTTGTTCTCTATGTAATTTCAAGGGTAGGACCCCTCAGTCCCCTAAGGACCAACCACCAATGTTGCACGTGAACGTTTTTACTTTGACAAAGAATTAATTAATTTATCAAACCACTTTCATTAATGACTATTTAAGTCACATGACCCTTGTCAGACTTTTCCTCTTTAATAGAAGTTGTTTGTGACATCTTGGTGGATATTCCCATATAAGTGAATATTCCCCTGGCAGGAAACCAAATTATTCTCGTGCCTCAGACTACTCTTGTTTTCAATTTTGATGTCTCCTTCTTCTACTCTTAAATATCCTGCCAGTTTGTGAAGACACCTATATAAATATCTAAATCATTTGGGTTTTTTTTATAATGAAATATGACTCATGTTTTCTAAAGTTAACTGGAAGGACACCTCTGACCAGGCTCCGCAATTCTGTGCTTTAATTTAATGCATATCTCAGAATGTTATAAAGATTTATTTTTTTTAAAAAAGGGCCCGTCTGTTTTTATGCACTTGATCTGAAATTTAATGGCTTTGTCCTTGGCTCATGCTCTACCCTTCTACCAACCTATATGCAAATGAGGGTAAGGGGTTTTTCTGTTCTCAACAAACTGGTGACACCAGCCATCCCATTGCCTGTCTAAGGAGGTCATTCGACTTAGACTTCCTTTATGGTCATTACACAGACACACACAATGAATCTGGTGTAACGAAATGTCATAGAATTGTCAGCTGATAACCCAAATAAATATGGAAATATAAAAGTGCACAGTTGCTGAGAATATCGTGTCGTACCAACACTGTATCCATTGCATGGCTGTTTGATTTGGGTAAAATAGATCTAAGTTGGTACATGTCGGTCCAAGTGAGCATCCATGGAGTTTTCATGGTCATCAGATATGACCCATTTGGACGTTTGGAGGCTCTGTAGTTACCATGGAAACATCATCTTCAATTATATCATGTTGTTAAAATATTCTCATGGAAATCGCCTGTAGATTACAGCATAGTAAACAATAAGTATCGCTATAAGTATAAAGTTGTTTTGGAATGAAGTGGCTGTGGATGAAGTCATCACAGTTTCACATCTGTTTCTTATTTAGAGAACATTTTAATTCGGAATAGTGTTCAAGAGCCGCAGGGCCTCACATGACTCCTGTGTGCACCTTGTGATTTTGTCCACTCTGCCAAAAGGGTTCAGCTCCCTCCCTCAGGGCCAGCTTTCTTTGGCTCTGCCCAGGCCAGGAGCCTGATTATTGTGTTGCCAGCGCGGCCCCCAGTCTCTGCACAGCGATTGCATGACTTAAATTACAGTCTGTCTGTATCTTTACTAAATCTTTTGCATGTTAATGAAGTAGTAGGAGACTTAATAAATGCTTGCTGTTTAATCCAAACATATGTGAATTAGAAACATTGATTATAGCGCAGCAGCTGTTCCGACGACATGTATTTAAAGATTTATATTCATGTAATATATGCCAATCGTGAGTCGATAAGAGAAATTGTGATACAACTGGCGGCGTGTGTCATGACGCTCTAACACAGCGCTGTCAGTGTCGACTGCCAACGTGATATGTTATGCATGGCACCAATTCTGCAGAATAGAGCACTTAGTGATGCCAGCCACATCCAATCAAGACATTGTTCCACAACTCTGGGGAGGTTACCGAGGAGCAGAGGAGGCCCATTTGTAATGAGTTGCAGTATAGGACACAGGGCAAGGCTGAGAGTGAATGAGAACGAGGACGGAAAGAGCAACAGACAGGACCCAATGAAGTAGTGAGAGCAGGATGACAGGATTTTGTGAATAAGGGAAAATCAGTGGCAGAAGTGATGAGAAAGATTGATTTGGGAGTGAAACAAAGGAAACAGTAGAAAGAGTCGGTGTGGGAAAGGTGAGAAATGTGCAGAGATGACACAAAAACAGACGTCAAACAAGTGAGTGGAATACATAACAGTGGGCGACGCCCTCTCAGAACTGATGCTGTAGCTGTAGTTATTTGTCCTCGTAATATAAATGTCCTAATATGTTAATTTCAGTCTAGTCTTTATGTCTTTTCCATTATGTTATTGAATTAATGCATTGTCTTTCTTTTAAAAATGTATTTATTTAGTTTAAAGTCTTTCAAGTGTCGCACCTTCACTTCCTCTAACTATATGGGTTTGATCCTACCTTTAACGCAGTGTGTACTTGTTTGATTTTTAATTTCCTCAATAGAACCTCAACAAGACAGAATTAATAGAATTGTTCAGAAGATCCAACATGGCTTATTAGATTCGCACACAGAAGTTTGCACAGTCCTGATCACTTAAACATAAAGAGCTAGTCCACATGTACAGAAGTCCTTCTTGAAGCTGTCTATGTTAATTGCAAAATCCTGGTTGGCGGCAGGAAAGTTGTTATGAGGCGAGTCTGTCAAGCTATGTGTGTATGTGTTTCCGGTTTTATTTTGGTTTATTTCCTGTCTAGTCTGCTCCTTTTGTGTCTCTAGCCTCACTCCCAGCTTTCCATCCCACCTGTGTTTCGTTGGCAATCATTCCCTATGTGTCTCACCTGTGTGATTCCTCCTGTATTTAAGTCCCTGTGTTCCCCATTGTCCTCTGTCAGATCATCAGATGTCTTGCCCATGTAAGTGTCTCTTCTTGCCTAGCCTTGTCTAGTCTTGTCCTGATTCCTTTTGTGAGTATCTGTTTAGTTTAGCTTATTCCTAGTTCTGGTATTTTACCTCGAAAGAGTGATTTTGTGTTTTGTCGTTTTGATGATCTTGTTTTGTTTTGTTAAGTTATAAAGATTTCTAAATCGTGTAGAGTATTTTCCTCGGTAGAGTGATTTTGATTTCCGTTTTGAATTTATTATTTTTTGTTCTTCTACATTTTGTAATTTCCTCGTAATAGTGATTTTGATTTATATTTGGATTTATTATTTTCCCCATTGTGGGTTTATGTGTTTGATAAAACTATTCCCGTGTTTTTGTGCAGCGCTTTTTGTTATTCCTCGTTATATTAAAATTAGGAGAATCATTAATGATAATTGTTGTATGTTCTTCAGAACTTAAAAATAAATATTGCATTTTGAAATCTAGTCTGGTCTGCAACTGGGTCCTTGTCCTGCACGTTCTAACAAAAGATGGGTTATCCCGCTGTGAAACAAAAAAAAATAGTAATAATAATGGCCTATCATAAGTGTGAAAAGAACTTAAAATTTGTATATTAATTAAGACTAAATAACAGCTCCTCAAGTGAGGACATTACACAATATAAAAATGTCTGACAACAATACTGACCAATCAGAATCTAGAATCAATAAGACCAGTGTGCTGTTAATTGGGCTCCAAATTACTTTAGACAAGCTGTTTGATTTTTACACAGTGGGAGCAGATGGCACCCAAGTCCCATCCTTACATATAGTCTATTCTTCAATGCTGAAAAAAACAAGCATATGAAAAACACATTGTATTTCTCGGTACAGTGAACTATTTGCAGAACTGAAGGTGGGGGAATACATTATCTATAAATACAACATTACCTCTCTTTCAGATCAGATTCTTAACTGAAATGGTCATCTCATCTGATTTTACTGTAAATAGCTACAGTGTATACAGTGTCAAAACTCAATTCCTCCGCCTGCCTTTCCATACATCCTTCCATCAATCTGTCCATCCATCCATCCATCCATCCATCCATCCATCCATCCATCCATCCATCCATCCATCCATCCATC
>JAPTHA010000009.1:4366398-4378682 GCA_029814585.1 Gymnapogon annona
CCCCCCCCCCCCCCCCCCCCCCCCCCCCCCCGAGGTGTATGCTTATCAATGGATGGCAGTAGATGCATGTGTCTTAAGGACATGAACACGAAAAGGAAAAAGACAACAGACAATCAAGCACACAGAAACATACAAACAAAAGAAGGCAAGAACAAAAAGGTAAAAGATAAAAGAAAAAAACAAGACAGGTACACTGTTGAAAGTGAAAGAAATCCCCAAAACATACTGTAAATATATGAACCTTATGAGCCACAGAGATGCATATGTATAAAGGCACATTCAGTATATACAGTAATTGTGTTGACTGGAAAAAGCATAAGGCAAAATGTTCAGATACAATTTTAATTTTCATTGATTTTTTTAAATGGAATGTCCTTTGCAATGGACAGGATTTGTCTTTTCAGGTAAAGCTGTGTGTTTCAACTCCTGTCCCCAACAGAAGACAAAAATGCCCATCAGGAGGATGATGTTGTTAAAATTATGCCTATTTTTTCCCAAGAATCTTGAGGTTCTTGGTGGTTGTTTAGGTTATTTACATTATTCCAAAAACTAGTTTGTAGATGTAAACATTATACTAGTTTACTTTTACCTTTTTCACTATTCTTTTTTTATTGATCTGGTCCACATTAGATCATACTGGACTGTATGTGACTTTGACGCCCCCATTGTAAACATTTATCCACTGTTTTTTCAATCCTGCATATAGTGTCTGTGGACTGTCGTTCGAGTGCTTCCGTGTGTTTGTTAGTCAGGACGGGTGGAGATGTAAGGGTTGAGGTCAGGGCCAAACGCTGCGGTTCAATTTGTGCTTTGGAAGGTGTAATCATCTCTCCTCCGGGGCGTACAGGTGCAAAGACTGTGATTTGGAAGAGACGCAGGTGAAGACAAAACCTGGAGGAGGAGGTTGGATCACAGTAGACAAAGTGTCTAAGAAACCAAGCCAGACTTTTACCAGCCATCTTGAAAGATTTATCGAGAGACCCCTCTTTCCAAATTATGAGCCAATAGAGACGTGTCATCCTGATAAATGAAGGAGAGTTCTGGGTTATTTCTGGCCTTTTTAAGAAACCAGTCCTGAGCAATAACACCCAACACTTGTCCTAATTCAAGGACATTTTTTTTCTTTTTTGTGTGTGTATAAGATTAGTTTTTAGGCATTTTTGTAACAATTTGAAAAGAGAAAGTGGAGCGAGACTGGAAATGTGGGTTAGAGAGTTGGGGAATGACATGCACCAAATGGTCCGGTCGACCACATATCAAATTAGAGTCTCACTATGAAGGGCATGTGCACCCATGTGGGATGCACCCAATACTGGGGTCTCTAACTTTGGTAAAATATTTTTAAATATCACTTTTCAACACCACAGCTTATGTTTTTAGGTCTTTGTAGATAGCATTGACACTTGTGGAGCACAGGTTGTAATGGG
Organism: Gymnapogon annona; assembly: GCA_029814585.1. Taxonomy (NCBI): domain Eukaryota; kingdom Metazoa; phylum Chordata; class Actinopteri; order Kurtiformes; family Apogonidae; genus Gymnapogon; species Gymnapogon annona. The sequence goes on from JAPTHA010000009.1 coordinate 4,367,826, forward strand.
TAACCATAATACATCTATACTTTATGTGCATGACATATGACACTACAGCTCTTTTGTTCTTTATGAGTAGAAGACAATATTAGTAATGGAAACTTTTCTGCATTGTATTGAATTGAATTGAATTGAATTGAATTGAATACACACACCTTTAATAGTCCCGCGAGGAGAAATTTCATGCAGAGCAGCATATCACAAAGAGTAGAAAAAAAAAAGAACAAAGCAGAACAGATACACAACAAATTGAATTCCTGCGCAACATAGACAACAAAGACGGTATGCATGATTGAAAGTCCCAGAGATGATAATGATAACGAGGGGCTGTGATGCGTCATCTGGAGCTGAAACAGAAGTGAATGTCCTCGCAGCAACCGTTAGCATAGCGCTTTCAGCTGCTAACCGCTAACAACAGTTCAAACGTACATTGTTTATATTACATTGTTTGTACAGATCACAGCCATAAATCACTCACTCACACACATCTCCAGTACTCCCACCCCTTCCGTCCGCTCTCACCAGTAGAAAACCAACTAAAAAACATGTATGTATGTATAGAAAAACTATGTTACCAATCTGCATATATGGCCTTTTAAGAATAACTCAGTTTAACCAATTTAAATCTGCAGATACACAGAAACATGCAGCTCCTCCTTACTATTACTATTTAAATCTAATAGTGCTGTGTATATAGTAATGACCTCTGAATATAGTCAGAATTTTCTTTTAACCTGAACTCTACAGTCATATCTTTGATTATCTTAGCTCTGACATTCACAAAACATTTGCCGTGGACCGTTGGACACTTTTTCGAACACCAGTCTTGTTTAATGCTCCAGCAGTGTTGAAAAGTCGCCAGCCTCTCAAACCTTCATAGACGTTGGTGTTTGTTAGTGTTTCAGATCAATGACAACACTTGTTGCGTCTGAACCTCTGGTTGACACTGGATTTCCTTGTATCTGTATCACAGCTGTTATCAAACACACCATTTGTGGAGGCTCTTGCACTTGTCATCTTTAATGAGCCAACACTGAAACGAAACCAGCCAATGAGACACCGACCAGAGGAGGACAGTGCAGTGAGTGAGAATGTGTTGGAAGTGCGAGGCATAAAGAGGGTAACCTCTGAAGTTGTCCTTGTGGACTTTTATGAAGCACTTCAAATGGACACACACACACACACACACACACACACACACACACACACACACACACACACACACACACACACACACACACACCGAAGTTCATTTGGAGAGTGCACCAGCATCTTGCTGTTTAGAAATTCAGAGGATTTATTTGAACAGAATGCAGATGCCACCGCCACTGTGTGCAAGACACAACCTGTCACGCTTCCTGCAATGAGAACCTTTACCTTCAGATAAAGATGTTAAATATCAAACTTAGGTACATAAATGAAAAACAAGTGAAGAGTCGCCAAGGGCAAACTGACCCCTCTCTCAGCACTTTTCCACTTGTCTATGTGACATGCAAACACAATAGTATTTTTCCCAGAACAGTGGGCACTGCAGCGGAGTGTTAGTGTGTCGCCTCGGAGAGAGAGAGAGAGAGAGAGAAAGAGAGGGATAGAGAAAGAAAGGGATAGAGAAAGAGGGAGAGAGAGAGAGAATAACAGGAGGAGAGACAGAGAAATAGGGGAACAAAGAAAGAGAAAGAGACAAGGAAAAGGTAGAGAAAGAGGTGGAAAGTGAGAGAGATAAAGACAGAGAGAGAGAGAAGCACAGTTACTGTGGGTGTATCAATACTGCAGAAGATGAGTATTGAAACAGCTCCATATATTCAGTCGATGTATATTGAGACATGTATTTCTTTGACAGTACTGTACCCTAAACACACGGCCCTGAGGACAGAGAATTCTTAAAAGGCATTTTGCTTCATTCATCACAGTGTTGTGTTGATTCCAAGGCTTTCAGACTGGCTCAGCACAGGGCTGGAAATCACTAGGGTTTGTCGACAACGAACAGAGGAAATCACCTCCGCCTCTAAAATTTCTCACATTTTTCCATTCTTCTCCCGAAGTCCAAAAGCCCACTCTGTGTGTTCATTCAGTCTGGGATTTCATGCTTTGCCTCTCTTTGTGATCAGATAATTCATACATTTGTTCATCTCTTTACACCCTTTGTGGGGGCTGCGAGTACGAGGTGCCGGCAAAGGTTTGGAGAGATGATAGCACCTGTTAGCTTAAAGAGGACTCAATCATGAGCAGTCACGCATCACCTGGCTGCCATCCCTCCATGTGGGAACGAAGGCGCGATATGCACACTGGGTCTGCGCAGCAGCTGGAGAACAGTGTGACCGTCCTAATTGGAAATGACCTGCAGCTCTGGTAAAACACCCATCACTGCGTAAAGATCAGATGAAACACCAGCAGGTACAGCATCAGGACCTCAGAAACATTTGTTCACGACACCAACCTATAGATGCACAATATGTATATATGTGCTGAAGCATCTACATATGGTGCATATTCATCCTCATGCTATTCCTTGTGCTGTAATGTAATATATGCACAGTTGTCCCCCCAAGGCTTTCATACATCTATGAGGAAAGAAAGCTAAAAGAGAAATTCCTCCTTCGAGTGAGTCTTATTAGCATACCTGTTGGAGTTATGCACCTCTGGGCATTTTTTCTTTTTCTTTTGTGCAGTTTTCTTAGACGGGGGAAGAGAAAGAGGTGGGTGAGCGGGTGTGGAGGTACATTCAAAGAGAACAACTGGAGCTGCTACCCTGCCGGACCGTCTCTTTTCTCTTTGCAGCTTTTTTTTTTTCCCTCTGAAGTTAAAAGACAACAGTAGATCTTAAAGGTAAAGCGGGGGAAGCACGGTCTGGTGGATTTTCCGAGAAGCTGCGTCTGTCGAGCTACAAACACAAACCGGTTCGAGCAGGGCTGGTATAGGACTTAGGAGGTCAGAGGTCAACATATGTCTGTCTGTGTCTCATGCGGTCAATTATATAGGTTTTTTTTGTCTCTATCATTGTATCTGTTATTTGTGTGTTCTTTGTGCTGTGCTTTTTTGTGTCTTTTTAAAAAAATATTCTTTAATTTTTGTAACTTTTCATTAGAAAATTTGACAGTTACATTCTTACGCTACAAGATGACATTCCCAAGCTACAACGGCAGACACAAAAGAAAATGCAACAAAAACAAAACACACACATACAAAGAACAAAAAATACAAAACAGGTACAATATCAGAGGCAAAATACATATACATACATAAAAAAAATAAGTGAACTGAAAGGGACACAGACAAATGTTGGCACAAGTTTTCATTGTGAGCTGGGAATGTCATCTTGTGTATGAATGTTTTGGAAAATAAAAATGAAATGATAATTAAAATTGTTTAATTAATAAGAATAATAAAAAAAAAACACTTACTCACAATATTCGGGTTAAGAGCTTAGATATTTCTTACGGTCATTTATGTGAGTCCTGCGTCTCTATTGGTCCAGACTCTCGCTGTGCAGAGGGGCAACAGAGAGGGTGTTGGACTGTGGAACGGCAAACTGAGAGAGAGCCCTTTGATCAGGGCGGCTCAGTGACTCCACACAGGCCTATTTCCTCTGCTCTCGCAGACACACAGCTGCCCGATTGTCACCAAGCGCGGAGAGCCTTCAGGACCCTCTTCCTCACCTCCTCTATGGCCCACTGTTAGTGTGACAAGCCCAAGCCAGACTTGATTTCTCCCACGGCTAGTGTGCCAGAGAATATCCTCCGCACAAAAGCCCAAACAAACATTCCCAATTAAAAAGCATTCACCAAATCATGGCAGCCAGAAAGGAAAAGAAAAAAAGAAAAAGAAAAAAAGAAATATTCTATCGGCGTATTATGCAGCATTACAGTGCACGAATGAGGAAACATGCATCTCCTAATGAGCTCAGGATAAAATTCCCCCACCATGCCATGTTGGCTTTTCATGGCTTGATTTCACATCCATTTATACGCCCCCTCACAGCAAACGGGCTTGAGAATTTATGCTTTTCTACGGCACTGGTGCTATCAAAGCGGAAAGCTGCCTTTGGATGGAGAGAAGAGAAGAAAGGGGGGGGGGGATATACGACTGGATCAATACCACGGCGCTCACTCGTGTTCAGCCAACAGCGTTAAAGGTGTAACAGAATGAAGAGCTCCAGCCAGATGGTGAGAAGACACGGTGTCGTAAAAAAAAAAAAAAGTTTAGTAGGTTTAATTTTGTTTCCGTTTTCCTGAAAGAGTAATTGAGGTACACGCAGCCAGGACATCGTTGGCTTCTTTGAAATGTCACTGCATTATGCTGCGCTCAACTGCTGTTTGGATGAATGTCTTCCATTTTTTTTCTGTTTGATGTATTTTATTTTATTTTTTGCTGTTTTTCTTTCCACACTTGTTCGCAGGACACAGACACCCAGCCGAAGCTGGATCACATACAGCTTTGCCTCTCCAAAGCTGATTGAATTCCTAAGCCTATTTCTTTTTCAGGGGAAAAAAAAACAAACAAAAAATGGAAAGACAGAATGCGAAAATTATGTGTTTTTCCTGTGTGCTCCAAGACACTCTCTTTCTTCATGCTACTTTGTAACAAACATCCCGAGCACAGATTGAATGATACGACACTCTTCACTGTTGTATTGAAGATAAGCAGAATTTTTTTTTTTCGCTGAGAGACACAAAACATAAACTTCTATTTGATTTCCTGCTCAAACCTAATTTGAACTTTTTAAAAAGGAACAAGCTGAGTGGGGACAGGGATTTTAGTTATCGATTCCTGCATATTACATTCAACGAAAGGCTTTGCAGCCGTACAAATAGCACATAATGATATCCCCATGATGCATTTTGATTGGATTACTCCAGTATCCAGGACGATACGTTGGCAGTGGAGTGAGAGGAGAGTAAGTGGACATGCTTGGATCGGGATCGATTGAGCGGCAGCTTGCGTCACAGGAGCACTTGTTACTCATCAGTGTTTGCTGCCAAATTACCCTGAAAACTGAAGCAAATTAACCCCAATATCTGGCCTCGGGGTGAGTCACAGCGTGCTGGTGCAGCATTCTGCAGTAAATGCGTCATCATTAATAACTTGTGCTGAATTTTGCAGATATTTGAAATTAACCTACATCACTGATGCATGTGGTAGAAACTTCATCGCCAAGGATCATTACTCATCCTGTGTGTATGTTTCACACAAGGGTGTTTCATTTAAAGCTAATCCCTGGATACGTTAGCACCATGGCTTAGTATTAGGCCAGGGCTTGTACATCATAGACTTCCTTTTGTACCAAGAGGAGGTCATAGAAAGGCGTCAAGATGCCCCGACACTTTTAAAAAGAATAAAGAAAGGAAGGAATGGGGAAGGGGGCATTAGGGAGAAGAAGAAGAATAGAAGTATCTGTTGATATAGAGACAGGAAGTCATACCAGTGTCAAGGGAAAATTACTTCAGCAATGACGGAAACACTGGAGAGTATTGTTAGCTGCCGTGCAGAATAGTGCAAATGAGAAGAAGAAGTGAAAAAGAAAAAAAAGAAGGGAAAAGCAGAGTGGGATAATGAGGTGGTCAGGGCTGAATAGAAGGCTGTAGTTTGCAGCGAGGATGACAAAGAATCACAGATGGAGAATAAGAAAAGGTGAAATACAGAAGTAGGCTTGGCTCATGTATTATTACTGGTTGTATTGATCTAAAGCAGGAGAGAAGAAACAGGAAGCCAATGACTACCTCACCAGGAAAACAACAACACTGATTGATTGTTTACCAGCTTTAAAATGTACAGTGTTTACCACTTGTGGTGGTGCCATGGCAACCTCTTGTGGTCGCCTGAATACGAAAATGTAAAAAACAAACAAACAAAAAAACCAGGCCGGGAACATTAAACGGTAATGTGTGATGTAATGTTGTAATATAATGTGTGATGTGATGTAATGCTGTTGTCTAATGAAAAATAAAAAGATATAAAATTAAAAAAAAAAAACATGCTAGCAGAGGTCAGTGGGGTTCACAATGGAACAAGGCACTTTTTCATTCAGCTGGACAAAGACAAACAATGTCTCTCTGCTATATATCAGTACAGATATCAGCAGACGGCTCAGTAGGAAGCACCACTCACTGGAATGTGGGAGACTGTTGTTCAAGTCCCTGAAGTAGTCTTAACACAGGCTTTCCAGGTGTTGGTCTGTGTCCGTGTGTGTGTGTTTTTGGTACTATGCAGTCTACTCACACTACCTTTATGATTGTGATCGATGCATTGGACACCAGTGGAACAGGGCTTGGTGTTGTTTGATGGTACTGTTGTTTATTTTTTAATTGATAGTATTGGTGGGATATGCCATTGGTAGTGACAGATGAATAAAATCGACTGGTCTCATCTGTCCAGGTGAATTATTAAAAATTGAAGTAAAAATAAAAGGAAACTGCTGAAACATGTTGCTCCTCAAACCACCATGAAGTCCTTGTTCGTTTGTCAGTCAACCAGCTCTTACAATGTTCCTTTGTATGATCTCAACTTCGGACACCACATTCCTTTTAGTTCATCTTTTGTGTCCAACATTAAATCTATACCATGCATGAATTATCTCATCAATGAACTATGTGGATCAGCCAACATAAAGACATAGACTGGTGAGCATAGATTTTTATTCCATAACTGCTTTGGTACAAATATGTAGTGTGGTACATATCCAGAGATATGTCAATTTTGACACTTTCCGTTTGAAATATCATTGAAATCTGTGTTGAATTGTAATGGTGAATTTTGAATATTGAATGTAGTATCATTTTTAGCATTCTAGAAGACTGTAATTTTGTTTAAAGCTGTGACTCTGTCCTCCACAAGTCATAAAACCCCTGCATCCTGAAGTGTTAGCAAGGGGTCAACCCCCGGTATCTCCTGTTGTTTACACTCCTGGCCTGTTGCAGGATACATTCCTGCAACAGGCCAGACAAAGGTATGGGAGTTGGCTTTTAAGAGAGGCTGACGACGCTGGCAGAGGGGCTTCTGGGGAGACAGGGCAATGGGCTTGGTGCGAGCAGATGGACTCAGGAGCTCCAAATAAATGCATATATTGAAAAGGCATTGACCATTTGTGGATCATCTTCATTCGCCTCCAAAAGATATTAGACATTTCCATGACAGACTATTGTCTGATCAACTGGTTTTGTGGAAGCTGGTTGTGGGATATGATCCTACAGCAGAGACCTGTGTTTTGAAAGGGAAATGTTTTGGTGTTTACCTTTAAATCAGTTTATGTAAGTTTTGCACCTTATGTATCTCCTGTCGCACAATGGCGCTGATTATCACAGCTGACATCACAGCTTGACGGAGCACACCTACTCGTACATCAACAAGCAACAACACAACACAACGGGAATGTAATGAAGCAGGGAGCCAAGGGAACCGATTTGTGTTCAGAAAAGGAAAGCAAAGGACAAGAAAGCCCTCCAATTGATCAAACATTTGTCTAACAAATCTCTTGTAGAGTATTCTAACTTTTCAAGCTATGCCTCTTCTTTTTTTTCTATGTCTCTATCAGTTTATGAAAATTCCAAAATAAAATAACAATAATAATAGTGTCCCTGCGATAAACTGGCACCTTGTCCAGGTTTACCTTCGCCTTCAGCCTTGAGTATCTCGGATAGACTCCACTGACACACAGACACGCACGCGCACACACACGACTCTGGAAAGTATAAAAATTGATTGAGAAAATGAACGAATAAGCAATAACAAAACGTTTTTTTCAAGCCAGTTCCATAATGCTATAATAAATAAATTAATAGATTGCTATTTGCTTGAACCAAACCTTAATCACAACACAGCAACACCCATAATGCAACACACATTTACCATATTGTATTGTGTGACTTTGGAGCATATACTAACTGGGATTTCATCCTTCAAATGAATAAAATATTCATTGTCAACAGCGAGCTACATCCCAGAGCCTTGTAAGCGTTTACAACAATGCACTGAGGTTCAGTGTAACTTTGTAAACCGCTCGTCTTCATAGGTTTTACATAAGGGAGTCATTGCCTTCCCTTTAGGTTAGAGGCAAATCATCTGCTAACAGTGATTGTCATCAACACTCCCACCGAGGCAAACTGTATTTTTATATCATCCCTGATTGTTTTCTGAATGACTAATACAGGCAAATACATAATGTTGTTGTCATCCGTATCACTTTTCCCCCCGCGCGGTACACAACCTCTCACAGAGGCAATTAGAAACCGAGCGGCGACAGACGAATTGAAGGGGTTGGATGTCTGCCCCCCTCCCCCCAGAATAGAAAATAAACAAATAAATATCCGTGACCTTGAGCGAGGTATACACAATTTTCACACAGTCGCCGAGCATCTGACAAGTGCGGCGGCAATTTCATTCAACAGAGGGGTCTTATCAATGTGGGAGTGGTCTCATCAAGCTGACACGCAGATAATAATAATGCAGCTAAAAAGGAGGGAGACTAAATGTTTTGTAAGAAAAGCTTTCAGCTCAGCACGTCAGTCTGCAGCTCGTGTCCTTGGCCCTGACGATTGTTTAGTGCGTGCTCATGTTGACGCCGCAGCTATTGTGTGAGTGCTCGCAAATCACCCCGAACACCCCCCCCGATAATGCGTGTGTCCCTATTGTGTGTTTGTGAGCGTGACCGTGCGAATCTGTGCACGGGTGATCTCTGGCTGGAGCCATCCCTCAGGTGTCTGATATCTGATCGCCCCGATTGATCGGCCCAAGGAGAGCGTGACATTCAGCTAGTACTATCAAGCAAGCCGCAAGCTTGGCCAATAAGGCTGCAGAGCAATGACGACCAAACCCCTGTGTTACAAGAAGTTAATTAGTCCTGCCCGAACCACACAAGTGGAAAAAAAAAGGAGAAAAAAAAGGAGAAAAGGTAGTGTAGCTACAAAGAGTCACGTTGATTTCCCAGCAGTGTACGACTGTACCAAGGAGCTTTCCGCGGATATGATGCAGACGGGGGAGAGGGTGGGGGGGTGGGGTGTGTGTGTGCGTGTGTGTGTGTGTGGGGGGGGTTCCCCTCCGCTGTAAGGTGAGTCCCTAGGGATGACACACCGGGGCTTTTAGTGGGGCTCCAGGCAGCTCAGGTGGTGCCACGAGTACATTGATCTTTGTTCTTTTACTATAGAAAACATCAATGACTAGGGAATATACCCAGGTATCGTTAAAACTACATACACTATAACATGGTGTACGGAGGAAACGGTACATGGAAAATACAGTCATCAGCATGTCTTTATGTCATTATGAATACTGTATGAAACATAGACTGCACTAATGGACTGTAAAGGTCAAAGTCTGTTCTCTGAGTCAAAGCACTGTATGGAGACGCAGCATTAAGACACTCAAACAAGTATGAATATTTCTTCACTTATGTTTTTCTTTCTTTTCTTTTTTTTGTCACTCAGTATAGCTGTCAAGGTTTTTTGTTTTTTTTTTTTTACTTTTTTTGTCTGTTGTCTCTGACACTGCCATTGTGGGTTGGGGATGTCGTCTTGTAGTGTATGAATGTAACTGTATTATTGCCCTATGGAGGAATAAATAAATAAATATGCGTGTATACATTAAAAATGATATATATGTAATTAATCCCTGGATTGAGATCAATAATTCTATAATTAGTAGCATGAGTTGGTATTGTAATGTATGAATGTTACTGTATTATTGTCCTATGGAAGAATAAATAAATACGTGTGTGTACACATTAAAAATAATATATATATGTAATTAATCCCATGGATTGAGATCAATGATTCTATAATTAGTAGCATGAGTCGGTATTTATCCAATAATTAGCATGTATCATTATCTACCGTTGAAAGTGGCCTCTGGTTCATTGCAATTCATCTCACAACTCGGCGTTGTTCCTCACACGTACTTTATGTCTGTTTAAGTGTGGCTTCACAACGCTGGGAAGTTTTCATTTAGATCTGACTTGTGATTTCACCGCAGAGAGTTTTGTGTCAAGGCAGTATTTCAGTCATCTCTCAAGGTGCAGGAACTCCTCACGCATTTATGGGTTAATAGATATATCTGCAAAAATAAAGTGGTGGTGAATGCTGATTTGCGACTCATCTCTTGCTGAAATTAAACCCAACAGCATCAACAGTTTCATGATTTTCATCAGGGCCTCGTAACAACTTGTCATCTGCATTCAACAGTTTGCACAAAGCAGTGGTTGGAAATCAAGGAGCATCCGAGTGTAGTTTATCTGTATAAAGTGTTGTGATGTGTTTTTTTTAAACTGAATTAAATGGTTGTTCATAAATACAAAAATTTGGCAACCATAATTAACATACTGAGGATGACGATGTAACCCAAATTTTGCTGTAAGTTGAAATTAACCCTTAATACATCCCAAATGTCTCGCCTTTCTCCGACCTTTATATGATGTCCAGCCTCTTGGCTGGACCAGCATCGCTAGGAGATCTTGCTGTCTTTTTTGGGGCCATGGTGCGAAAAAGGAGGGTGACAAAGCTGAGTATACCGAGCACAAACACAGACGCTGTACGCTACACAGCAACAGTATGGGGCTGGACACAAAATGGCGGATGAGACACGGTGCGCCATAAAGTACGACCCGTGCTCCGTAAAGTAGACTCGAGTGGCGTAAAGTCAAAATGACGCAAGCCGAGTACACCAGAACCCGAGGACCACCTGTATAGTCAACATTGTGATCCAGCAGACTCTGATTTATTTTCAAAGCAAGAGACACCAGTCGAGTCCTTGTTTTGTCTGTTTGAATGAACTTTGACACTAATACAGCAGATGGACAGCAGAACAACAGACGTTAAAATCAGCGTCTGCGTCACATAAGGAGCATTGTATGAGTATAGACAGATATGGATGTGATCTGGT
>JAPTHA010000009.1:4429332-4444652 GCA_029814585.1 Gymnapogon annona
AACTGAAAACCCAAAATAAATATGGAATACAAAAGTGCAAGATTACTGAAGTGAATCCAAAGCCATAAGTGGCTGCAGTACAAGGTGACAACAAAAATTCACACAGTCAATATAAATAAGAAATAAATAAAATGGACAGTAACAATGTAAACAGTACTGAAAACAGTCTAAAAATTGCACAACAATGCAAACAGTAGTATAAACAGTGAAAATACTACACATCAATGTAAACAGTACTATAAACAGTGAAAAACATTACCCATCAGTGTAAACAGTACTATAAACAGTAATTCAGTGTAAACAGTACTATAAATATAAATAAATATATGATTTCAACATATTGAAACCACTATTGAAAACACTCACTATTGTATTAGTAGAGTTACTCAACATTTTAAAAGTTATTTGGTCAGTGTTGGATATTATGGCCTTTATGGGTTAAACCGTCTCCTGTTTGTCATCAGGAAAAGTGCTGCCCCCCCTACGTGATTAATTACACTCAGAAATGTCATTACCCCCTATGGACTAATCAGACTGACTTCAGTGCTGATTGCCAAACAGGGTGTCAGCACTGACACCCTTTGATGATGGTCCGGTACGTCTCGGCCAGCAAGTCTGCTAATTTTCTCAACAGCTACCCTGACTTTCTTGTCACGCCGTCGCTACTGTAACCTGGGCTTTCAAGACCGCACCGGGTCCTTCTCTCCGCATTACCATTCCTGTAGTGTCATGAGGACGATGTGATAATTGGTCCCATCGCATTTGGTTGTGGAGGCAAAACAATGTCAGGAGCTATAGAAGCTGGAGACATGTTAGTGTTAGAAGAGTTAAATCTCTGTTGTCTAGTTGAGAGTTTTGTGGCATCAGTTAGCAGACATCCGACGACGGCAGGAAAATCAGACAGACAATGCAGCGCAGCCCAAATGTCTTGTGCATGCCTAAAAATAGTCGGCGCGTGTTTGAGCTCTCACCTGTTTTCATGTTTAGCCAATCCCCACTCCCACCCGCTATTGTGGCATCACTCAAGGTGACACTGTCGTCAAATGTCGTGTGGTGTAATTGTGGGCACTGCAAAATAAACATTGACATCAGCGCCTCAAAGACGACTCGAAGCGAAGTCTGTGTCTTGTCTGGCTGCTTAAAAGATCCGTGACAGACAGTTTGACGTTGAATTTGGGGAATGAAGTGACAGGAGAAGACAGAGAGAGAGAGAGAGGGGTAAGGTAGAGAGGGTGGAGGCACCTTCACATAAGTGCGTGTGCAGAAAGTGTAGATGTATATCATAGGCCTCATAGTATAGTCACGCCAAGTGACACCCTAATGGACAAAATTATTGGGACACGTTGGATTCAGGCGTTTCTTTCTCTAAGTGGCGATACAAATCAATAATGGGACACAAAACAATACAAATGGGATACAAAATAATAATGACTAATACTGTCATATAGTTTATATAGCATTAGTTCAGGATTTTTTTTTAATCAACCGTGATATTAAAAGTCGTTCATATTACAGGAAACAACCGTAAAATATCTCTCCACTTTAAATAGGGTTAATATTAATATTTATGTCATACCGTATCTCAAATCACCATAAGCAGGGTGTCATACAGCTGAAGCCATGATGGGTCCCAATATGTTTGTAAATGGATTGCACTTACAGTATATAGTGCTATTCTACACATTTATGGAGCCCAAAGCGTTTTACAATTGGCCTCACATTCATCCATTCACTTTCACACTGCAGTGGGCGTCTGCTGCCATACAAGGTGCTGCCAGACTCCACTGGGGTTTAATGTCTTGCTCAGGGACACTTTGAAATGTGGGCAGTCGGAGCCAGGGTTCGAAGCGCTGATCTTTCGGCCATTGGATGATCTGTTCTACCAACTGAATCACAGGTGCTCCATTTGTCAATATTTAGTCAATATTTCCTTTGTAAGGTTAATGGACATTTTTTTTTCTGTCTAAGTGAAATGTGAAAAAGTAGATGGTTACTTGTAATAGAAAATGATGAATTAGTCAAAGCATGAAAAATATTGAGACATTTTAAAATCATATAGTCAAGGATAAATAAAGCAAAACAAAATGACAGTATAGGACAATTGAAGTGTGCATCAACTCTGGCTGAATATATTCTCCTGTTTTTTGATTAGTGTTAATTCTAGCCAGTATCTAGTGGTTCCTGATTTGCACTGAAAACATACCAGTGCACTGAAGCCTTCATACGTGTGGCGGTTGTTTCTTCTGGAAGTGCATCTGTCACATGATCAGCCTGTCAAGTGATTACACAAGTGAAATCACTTGACGTCTCTTGTCTTGTCACCATAGGGAAACTATGCAATCAGAGACGAACCCACTGTCACGCCAGACAACAACAACAACAAAAAACAATCTTTTTTCAATCTTTACGCCTGAGCTGCACTCAGGTGCTAAACTCTACATCCATGGGCCGATAACATGCATTTTACTCTGAAGTATTTAAATTCTCTACCCACAATCCCACTGGGGCAGTGCAAAGAACTGGTGTCAGCATTGATCAGTTTTTATTTACTTTACAAATTGGTGAAAATTAAAGGTTATGTGGAGGGCACCTTTAGGCTCCAAGGCGCTCCTGTCTGTTTATTATACAAGCCTGATGCCTGGTATATCTGGGTAGAAGCTGGTGTTAGCTTTAAAGAAACTCATTAATGTCAGCAAGATCTAAAGACAGCCAATTCCTCCTCGGGTGTCACATGGGCTTCTCTAGACTGACCCTGTCTCATTCACGTTTAGGGGAGACATACAGATTTTGACTTATTACTTTGCTACCCAAGTAAATGATGAGCCTTTTTCTCTCAGGCCATAAATCTTCACAACATTTTGATGATAAAATGAAACCAATCAGGTGACAAATGACTTTGTTTATGTCAGCAACCTGGATCTGGCCGAAAGGAGGTAAAATGAGTGGGAAAAATCAAGCCGTGATAAAATGTGATTGGAAAAATATGTGAAATACGAGTTTCATATTTTCATATTTGGGCATTATTATGGTATGTCGACCTCATTCATTGACTTGTATTGATCCCCGGGACATTCTAAACCCTTCTGATGATGCCCCCTTAGGAGAGAGTAAGTCAACCATTTCAAACATATGATACCATGTCTATGTAAATGGAGGATTTTTACAAGAACAAACACCAGGAACCTGCACAAATAAGTAAAATATCAATAACAATGGCCATGTAAACCAGAAATCTCCCCAGTTCCCAACATATACAGTACATCAATGAGTTCTTTTCTGTTGACTACTGTGTCTGTGTTTCAGTATTCATTCATTCATCTTCCAAACCCACTGCATCCTTTGCAGGGTCGCGGGGGTCACTGGAGCCTATCCCAGCTACTCAGGGCGAAGGCGGGGGGGGACCATGGACAAGTCGCCAGTATTCTATAATCAATTTCATGTTGAAATAAATGTGATGTAAGAACAACAACAGCGATATCAATCATGCTGTTGTTCATACAAAATGTATTTTTAATACAAATATACCTCAAGGATGTACATTTGTGATTATATTGCCTGATGGGCAGAAAATATGGAAACTTCATTCTTGATACACAGGCCTGTATGTCAGATATTACATTTCCATGTGGGCTAAATAAGCATGTTTATTTATTAGTCACAGCTTTGCCAGTGCCTACATTTCTTTTCTTGTTGCTTATTTAATAATTCATGCCTCCGACATTGACCCACTCAATTAAATCCTTTACGATTGTTGTTTTTTTCTCCCTGTTCTCCAAGAATGGAGAGTATAGAGAAAACAAGCAAATATTGCATTTTCAGTTTTCAAACAGTTGCAAGGAGGGATAAATAAGCAGAGGGAATTGATAAATATGATTGCCTCGGTAATTAAAGAAAGAAGGCGAGAATGAAGTATGGAAAGGGGAAGGGGAAAGGACGGGAGGATATGTTAGTCATATCTGAAATGCTTTTTGCGACGAGATTACATAAAGAAAAAAAGGAGCGGATTAGCGTGGGGTGAGAGGGGAGTAGGAGGAGAAATTGGAGAAGGAGACGGAGGAGGCAAGAATTGGATGAGGTCTCTGAAGCCCTGAGGTGTAGACTTAGACCACCCTGACCTCACTGCTGAAGCCCAGCAAATGAGGTGTGTGTGCGTGTGTGGGTATTTTTGTTCACATAAGTGTGCGGGTGTACAGAAGAGTATGTGGATGCGTTTTGAAAAAAAGATAAATAAATACAGGAGATAAGGATGAGGTATAAAGTAAACACACAGATGGTGTATGTTGCCGGTTGTGTGTATTTACATGGTGTGTGAGCGTTGTCTTTCTATGCATTTGTGAAGGTTTGATCGGCTGTGACTCAGTTCTCAGTAGAGGGTGTTTTTTCATTTTTTTTTTATTTGTTTTTTTTCCAGAGGATGCCCATCAGCCTCCCCATTGAATCCCCTCACGGCCTCTGTTGCCACAGCTTTGATGGGGGGCATATGTGTGCACTTGAGTGTGTCTCTTTGTGTTTGCATGTGCATCTTTTTGTGTGTTTTGAAGGGTTTGTGTGTGTGCGCACCTGTGGGTGCACTATGGTTCACCGCTCATCTGAACCTCATTCAGTCAAAAAGCAAGAGCAGAGATGGAAAGTGAGCAGCGGGTGAACGTTTGCAGAGATGGAAGGGGTGGGGTGGGGGGTGGTGAGGTGAAGGGGTGAATTTTGAAGGGGTGTGTCTGTTTTGTTTGAGTGGGGGTGCGGCAGCTGGAGGTGATGCTGATGGTGCAAGGGGGAGGAAGGGATGGAGGGGAGACGGCAAGCGAGCAAGAAGCGAACTAGATCAATGACACGGCGGGTGCAGCTAGAACAAAGTGCTCTGGCCCTGTGTGTTGATGTGGTGGAAATTGCATCTTCAAGGAAACGTGCTTGATGAGATTGTGGGATCAATAGAGGACGAGGGGCTGCTAGGCTGCGCGAGCCGTCAAGAGGGAAGGTGAGGGAGGCTGAGCCTGGTCCTGAATGAGAATGGCGGAGCGCTAGACCAGTGCTCCGTAACTTTCCTCTGATGGTCTAATACAATATGTCACCTCAGTCACCAGAGGGGCTGAGCCAGAGGAGCGTGAGGGAAGGGGGTCTGCCAGCAGTGAAGGCTGTTAAGGTCTTTGGAATCCAGTACCAAATTGAACAGATTCAATTCCACCGCAGCAATCCGGGGATTGGCTGAGAGGCTTTAAACAGGTCATGGAGCATAATGGAGCCGCCATGCATGCACACGGTCTAAGTGATGTCACCAATAAAACATCCTGTCTCATTTACATTAATGATATGCATTAATGGGCAGGAAATTAGATCAGTAACACACCCACTCGTCCATGGGTGTACACACACATCGACAGAATACAAAGTAGGATGATGGACAGTATAGGTTTGACATCATTGACAATGTAACACCAAGCATGCCTTTTATAATAAGGTATGTGAATTTATTATTAGCCAATTGTTAATTAGCAGCATTTGCCATTAATTATAAAGACTCCGACGCCCAACCATATTCTTTTTTTTCTGTCTCCATAGTCTCGTTTAACCGTATAATGATGTAGATTAATTGTGAAATGAATTTAGTCTACACTGGTAGCGTTTCTGTGAACAGGGGTGAAAATTTAATTAGCCACATGTTTTGTGTTTTACACAAACAATGTTTTTATTTTAGCATATGCAGGCATACACTAGAAATGTTGCCGCTGCTCTTAAAGGCCTGTCAGAGCGAAACTATAAAAGCAGCAAGTGCAATAGAGAAATCAACCAAACAGAATGTGAGAAAAAAAAAATGACAATGAAAAAAACAATCTGAAGCTCAAATGTATGACAAATGCATTGCATATATCACACAAAGCACAAACCATAGAAGGATATGGGTTCAAACTGCATAACCACATAGAAACTGTAGCATCAGTATAGTGTGCATTTTTATGAATGTAAGGGAGGGGTTGTGCGAACATATACATAAAATCAAACCCTTTTTATGCAAATAAGTCTTGTTGCAAAAACTGATTTACAAAAAAAATAAAACAGTCTCTCTGGCTTTCTGTCTTTCTCCAAGTCCACAAGTTTAAATGTTCAGTGATATATGACACCATTAAAATCAGTCAGACTGACTTTAATCACTCCTTGCAGGCTTGTTTGCTTGTAGACTGTGTTGATGGACATATGAAATGATAGGGATTGGGATGTGAAAAATGACAGAAACATAAGCACTGGTTTGACTGGAGAGAAGACTGTGTGTGTGTGTGTGTGTGTGTGTGTGTGTGTGTGTGTGTGTGTGTGTGTGTGTAGTGGTTGGGGGGGGCTGCTTTAAGTTTCATTATAAACCAATCTTTAGGTAATGTGAGCAGAAGCACTTGATATTCCAAAGCAAAACAAGGGCAAACTACAATCAGGTGGAAAACTTTATAGGCATATTTGCACTAGCATACCATTAGCACAAAAACCTCTGTAAATAGGTGCACATAACGGGGCTGTGCACACTGCACAATTCCCTGTGAAATTAGTGGGCACAATACAGTCTGTCTGGATCCAACCCTTAGTATTGATGTGAATGCTGATTTTCCAGAATTTATCAGCCAACTGTGTGTCATAAACAATGAATTTATCATATATATGTATAAATATGTTTTTCTATATATGTTTTTTTCCCTCCCTGTCTGTTTTCCCTTTTCTTTCTTCAACCCTTTCTTTCTTTTTTATTCTGCAATGGAAGAGCCCAACTACGGTCTTGAATTGAAAATTAGCACTAGCTATAAGCTCTATATACATCACATTAATTGCAAACTTGTAACAATTGTCTGAATTGTCCCTGTCAAATAAACAAAAAAATTAAATAAATAAATAAATATTAATGGTCCATTGGCATGGTATTAGTCACTATAAACCACTTACTAATGCATGATTGATTTCAACAATAGCTCTAATGCAACAACCTTTTGTAATGGCTCGAAAACAACAAATTATGAGCTTCCTTCCTTTTGAGGTCTTCCTAACTCTGGGTAATTATGCTCTCTATTCTAAGTGAAGGTCCTGCTCATGACTAATTCACTAGTAGTACTTAATTTAGAGTTATCTGGAGACTGATGACACTTGTTAGAATAGAGTCGGCCATGTTTATTAATCTATTGCGTCTGAAAAGGGTTAACGCCTACTGTGCATTTGCAGGCATTATGAGACTTAATTTTCTCTTTTTTTTCATTATACAGTGTTACCATTGTTGGTGGATCAGGACTATTATTTATGTTATTCATTAAGACTTTGTAAAAATGAACTACTATCTCTGCATAGAACACAGAATAAATGTTGGGTTAAATCTGACCCATAACATCACAGATGTAGGCCATTGTCGAGGGTGCAATGAAACTGTGTTTTAATAGGAAAAAAAGACTGAAAAAGAAAGAATTTGTGGAATGAATCATTATTAAAGACACGTTTTATGTCAACATTTGACCTAAAGAATATGGTCACATATAACAACAGGGATGGAATTAATAAGTGCTTTATAAGGACTAAATAAAAATCCACCAATATGATAGAAATACCAACAAGCCATTTTGTGAACGTGTTTATATATGTGGCTTAAATGGTGAAACATGATTATCAAGGGTACTGATTTTCTTATGAAAAACATGCTGTATTTAATCTTCAAAAGAGACTTATTACACAGTCATTCATAAGGTTCCCATCAGACAAACACACATTTGTACTCACAGACGGGCACATAGACATGCACACACATACAAAACACTCATCCAAGTCAAGCAATGCGGCAGAGATACCCCCTCCCCCCCCTCCCTCCTATACAAGGCTGTTTCTATGGCAACAGGCTCCAGTTTCTGGCACTGAAAAGTGGAAACTTACAGGAAGTATGAGGGACCTCCAAGGAGCAGTGGTGAGGCTGTGTTAAAAAGTCGGGGCTCTAGGGGATGCCTGCCACTTGGGAGTAGGTTTCTGGAGCGGAGAGAAGCTATTTCCTAAATTCCATCTGCCTATTGCGCAATCTGTTTACACCTCTTCCTGAATCGGACATTTCATTAGTCTCGACCACTTGCCTTAAATTCATCAAGTTACCCTCACATGAAAGCATCTGCTGTCAAAATTGATTGCGATGCAAATAAGGGGGTGGAGCTTTTTGCGGATTAGCCTTGATATGTAGGTCAATGGCAGCGGAAGACAGACACAATCTTTTTTTCTCTGTTACATTCAAAATCCTTATTTCATCTCCCTTCTTTTTCACTCATTTTCAACAGTTTTCATGGAAGATTTATCAGTGTCTCGCTTATAATCCTGACAGCAGAGTGACCAAGGCCGTGCAGGTGCTTACAAATCCTCTAGTCCTGAATTATAACCCTAAGCATGGAAAAACACATTACACATGCAGCGCCATGCAACTGCAGCTTGATTATCTGCCGCAAGAAAAGTTTTTTTTTTTTTTTTTTTTTTTTACTCTCCCCTCCCTCTGAATATGAGTGTCTGTTTGTGTTGTGGAAAATTTGCCCAAAGGGGACAGCCTGATAGCTTGGCAGTCGAAGTGGCGAACAAACTGGAGGCCATTTCACACCTAGGTCTTGCTTGACTTAGTGCAATATTAATGTCTCTCTTCATTGCCATCCTCCATTTTTTTTTCTCCTCTGCGTTCACCTCACTTCCTCTCTGGAGAGATTTGCAATGTGACTGTGACAATCATCAGATTTTTTTTTCTTTTCTACCATTTTGTTGCTTTTGGTTACTTCATCTTACACTAGGAGAGTCTTTTAGTTTCACACACAGACACACACACACACACACACACACACACACACACACACACACACACACATATATATATATATATATCCTGCTCACCTCCTTATCCTTGTTTCTGTTATTGTGCGGTTTCTCTTTCAGCCTGTATTTCAGACTCATGATTGACATTTCCGAGCTGATCCCACAGCACACATGACTTTAAAAATGTGTTTCTTACCCAATCACACACACCTTTAAAAGCATTTCATTCAGAGCTTCTCTGTATACTCCATCATCCCCATGGATTCACGGGTTTCCAGTTATCAGCCAACGGACAAGGAAAAAAGATAGTTGTGGAATTGCCAAGTGAGACATTTCTGAAGGTTGAACTCAAGTATTGTTATCAGAATGAGAGGATCCCAGTATCGCTTTATGCAGCTGCTAACTAACGGTTTATGTCGGCACTAAATACGGAGTGGGGACTGCTGAGACATGTACTGCTGGTTAAGTGGTTTAAAAAGCTTTTTCGCCACGATCTTATAAACCTCAGTGTTCATAAACCCTGCCACAGCACCTCTGCCTTTGGGAGAAAGGCAAGATCTCCACACCCTTCACCCCTTTCCCCGTTAAAAATATGTAAAATCAGTACAAGACTCTTTAGAGACACAACGCAGGCAGGAAAGATGGACGAGTTGTACTTTGGACGTACAATTTTTGTAGAAGAACATAATGCACCTCTGCAGATTATTGTTCTCAGTGGATCAGCGTTTTGAGTGAGTTACACACAATATGGCAAATCCCGAAATTCCGTGATCACAAGAACTTTTAAGATGTCACTGGCCACCTTCTGCAAATGGGTTTTTTCTTATTTTCCTGCAGTGCATTTGGCTTCTAATCCTTCCATGAGTAAATGTTACGTTTTTGGCTTGTGTCCCTCCTTGTATTTCATCTCCCCACTCATTTTCTCGACTGCCTCCCTCCCCCCAACTCTCTCTCCCCAGTTCCGTGTACCCCCTTGTTTACCTTTGTTCTCCCTTGATCTGACTTAGATGAGCCAAATTCTCCTGACCCTCTTGGTACCTTTTCCTGCCTCCAGCCTTTCCACAGCAATGAACAAATCTGATGATCAATTCTTTGTCCCTGCACAGAGCTCCGACACCAGCTCAGCGCTAGCAGCCTGCCAGCCAATTAACACACTACACCGCCAACCCCGCCACCTGTCCACACCCCCCACCTGAGTTTCTCGCCACCTCAGTCCATTCCCATCCACCATCTCACTTCTATTATATCCCGCTCTTAGAAGACTTATAATTACCCACTGTGCCAAAGTTCACCCCCCAACAGAGCCAGAGCCCACAGTTACCTTCCACATTCACCTACCCCATAAATCCTCAGCAGCAGTTTACCCTTTCACAGCTTGTTCACAATTATCACGTTTTTTGTCCAAGTGTTTCCAGATAGTTTTCATCATTTCTTTCCATTCTACAGCTTGTCCAATTCAAGATGGATTGGACAAGCTGTAGAATGAAGACGAGGAAATACCATGGCCCTTTAGATGTTTTCCACTGAACTATAACTAATTAAAGCATCTCTGCCCGGAAGATCTCATTTTTCACTTCTTCAACTCTTCTTTCTTCAGCCATATAGTGACATGTTCCTCACCTCCTAACAAGAAGACAAAGTAATAACAAAGGTAAGACGGCTGGACCTTTAAACACTGGACCTGTGTTCTGGAGTCAAAGTGGCAGTGGCGCTTTACATTGTATAGTGGGATGTAACTTGAGCGTGCGAAATAACCTTAGCATCGCAATGATGTCTCTCAAAATAATAATTAAAAAAAACATCTTCTTAGCTAACCTCTCCAGAGTCCTCTGGCCTAAGTGGCAACAGCTCACAGACCTCACTTCACCATCTTTCTGGTCACTTTGATATGTTTGTTTACTGTAAATATTTAAACTCCCCTGTTCTGGTGGTCGTACACATACCTTCAGTGTCACCCACACTGGTCTATGAATGCATGTGACTGTGGGGGTCGGACATGGTCGCATATTGCAGCTGGGCTTCCGCCATTCTGCCCCAGAGCAGCAGTGGATACAAAACGTAGTTTACCAGCACCAGAGTGTGAATGTGAGAGTGAATGAATAATGGATCAATAATGCAAACCACTTTGGGTGCCTTGAAAAGTGCTATAGAAGTCTAATCCATTATTATTATTAACGAGAGGTGTTCCTCTTTACATAGCTTTACTGAATCATGATCCTAGCTTTATCAGGGCTCTGCCACTACCTCCAGAGGCGTTACAGAGGTGGAACAAATGATAGAACATTTCATTTACATAGACTTCATTCTGAAATAAAGGTAAAATATTCCCAGAACTGAAGGGCTATGTAAAAGCGGCTCAAAACTACAAATGTGTCAAATGATACCAGGACATCGATTCCTTGAACTTTTGTTATAACCATAACTCAAAATGAACATGCCATAAAATTTGACTGAGGGTTAGTTTTCTAAGAAAACGGGGAGGGTGTAAAACAAAATGTTTGCCTATCACTGTGTTCTGTACTTGCTAATGGCAATCTGTCATTTAGTCTTATGTTCTCATGCTGTAGTCCAACCTTGTTACGCTTGGATACAACTCGGTGAAATGCATTCAAAGTTAGTTTTTACACCAAACACTTCCTTTCATTGTATTCACTATTTTAATTCAGCCACAGAAACTGGACCATGCGCAGTGATGTTAAACTGTTCTTGCATTAAAAAAAAAAAAAAGTCTTCATCACAGGGTCAAAATATTGTGCAAATTTTGTCAATACTTTGAGGAAATTCCTGAAATAATCCTGAATCCAACATTTGGTGAAGCTTTCCACAACACTGCACAACACTGCAATTGAGTTGTTTGTGGGCGTCCTTGTATGAACCTTGTTTTCCAGTTCAGCCCACAAAAGTTGTCTTGGATTAAGGTCAGGGCTTTATGACGACCTCTTCAAAACGTTTACTTTGTTGGCCTTAAGCCATGTTGCTTCCATTTTGGAGCTCTGTTTAGGATTACTGTCCTGCTCCAAGAGCTTTAGCTTCCTGGCTGACTTCTTCTGATGACCTTTTAAAATATCCACAAAACTCTCCTCCATCAGTTTTATGGAGTGCATCGGTTTGACTGCAGAGAAACACCATCAAAACATGAAGCTGCACCCTCATGTTTATGAGTTTGTAGTGCATTATTTGGGTTTATAATTTTGGCCAAACAGTTTAGCTTTTGTTTTGTATGACAAAAAAATAGGAGAATAGGCTTTCGAGTTCTCAACAATCTTTTGCAGGTTTTGTTTTTCTACTGGTTACTTCTTAGTTCTTTGCATGTTTAGAGTCCATTGTTGTGGGATGTTTTGAATCCATTGCATCTTAACATGTTAATTTGTAGGAGCTCTTCCATGTCTTGTTCCTGAATGACAGTTATGTCATCTTGTGATGATTAGATCTGGATTTGGACAGATGATCACATTACATTCAAACATTTGGAAAGAAAAAAGCCACTACATTTTTTACAAAGGTTTCTTTGGATTTTGAAATAAAGAAAAGACTAACCCGTCCGATGAGAAACCCACATATGTCACCAACAAATGACAAATGACCACTGGGAAGTTTCTGAAGTCATAACCTCAATTTGCGGAAACTTCTCAGTTAAAGGAAAATGAACTGGGTGTTCCTGAACTCTTGAGCATCTGAGGATATTATGATTTGAATAAAAGTGTGAAAAAAACCATGCTATTATCTTTAAATGTCACATCATCCAAATAAAGTAGTGGTCATAACCGAACTGCATTGTAAATAGGAATGAAGACGTGTTGAGATGTTTAAAATAAAAACCCTCAGCTGTGTGGGTCTTAAACTGTGTGTTTTGGTTCACTGTGGACTCTTTTATATGCAGACTATGTTGGAATTTGTTTTTGCTAAGGTTTGTCTAGACAGACCTAATCACTCCTGGGCTTTTCCATAGTTGCCCTCCTCACCAGTATTGTCTTACATAATAGATATTTTAGTGTGGATCCAAGCTGCTTTCCAAGATTCTGTACTGGGATGTCGGCACAGTGGTAATGAAAAATTGAAAGCCCAAGTGAAGCCTCTGTGACTGTGGTTTTCAGCTGGGAGGCTCCAGTCCTTTGCCTTGTTTATTGCCTAATTTGTTTGTCCTAGTGTAGTTGGGTTAGACGTGTCAGTCTGCTAACAGGCACTGTGAGCCATGGGGTCAGTGGTTAACAGCTCTTGTGAACTATCCTGCTGTCTCCTGAAATACACATTTTTCAATTGAAAGGTGTATTAAAAGCTTGAGGAGGCTCATGGGCTTGGAGGTTAAAGGCTGTGTCAACCAGTTAGAGTTGTTTACATTTCAGTACAGCCTTGAGGAGAGCAGGAAGGTTTTATAGTTTTCAAAGGTGTTTTGGAAAGATTTCCAGAGAATGTTCCAGTCCGCTCTCTACAATGAATGTATGTATGTTCCTGTCAGAACATCCAGCCGGTAACTTGCAGATCCATTTGACAGCCCGTGGTCTGAGAAATAGGCAAAAAGAAATAGCCATACTGAACAGGACTTAGCCTTTCAGTACAGATGTCAGGTTGTGTTAACAGCCGAGCACTTATTTGTCCCATTCATCTGTAGTGTTTTTGACCTTTTATCCTCTATCTGAGCAGTGAGCATCCTTCCTTCTGACTTTTCACCTCAATTTGCTGCTTCACATCCACAAGGTGTGAGCTTCAAAGTTCTTGCACGCTGGTGTATCTGTCTCCCTCCCCATGTGTTTGAGAAGTTCCCTTTGAAGCAAAAGTTCAGTCTAGAACATTTCACGACCAACTTATTTTCCAGCCGTTTCCTTGATTTTCTATTGATTCCCATCTGCCTCGGTTGGATGGAAAAAGAGAAAAAGAAGAAAGATTGGAGCATGGTGGTGGATCAATGATAGCTTAACCCCCTGTGGGGTGGAAGGAGGGGATGTCGGATTAGATACTTTTTCAAATGAAAGTCATTAACTGTTTCTGGCTTTCCAGTCATAGCAAAAGACATA
Organism: Gymnapogon annona; assembly: GCA_029814585.1. Classification (NCBI taxonomy): domain Eukaryota; kingdom Metazoa; phylum Chordata; class Actinopteri; order Kurtiformes; family Apogonidae; genus Gymnapogon; species Gymnapogon annona. The sequence continues at coordinate 4,443,135 of JAPTHA010000009.1, forward strand.
GCATAATTAGGATGATTTTTGAAGTTGTCTTTTAAAAGTCACCTTAATATTCAGATTTATATGCAGTTCTCTGTGGCTTTTTCCTCGTGTCAATCTTACTGGAACCAGGGGATACCAGTTGTTATCGGAAATTGTTAAAGGTCATCAATTTGTGAGCTCAAGAGCTATCTTCTGAAAAGATTAAAGTAATATCTTTATCTAAAATAAGTACTCAAGATATACTGCAGTGCATTTCTAAATCTGGCCCTGCAGCTAGATTTCTGCTTTCATTGTCTGAGGCTGTTGTCACATAAATTTACACACATTCAACAGGAGCAGGGTTTTGCCTTGTTTTTATATGTAATTAGAGCACATCAGGCATGTGGTTTGGAGACCTGAAGTCACCAGTCAGAATCCTGTGTTCCCTTTAAAATGTAACCAAATTGACATGTACATGTAGCATTAATTATGCCAGTGTGGTAGACCTCAAAACCTCAATTCACAAATGGCACAGCTGTAGCAGCGCTCTGTGTACTCTGTATTTCCACACCTAGAGTGACTCCATGCAGCGCTCACTCCCTCACCAGTCGCCCTCCATAGCTTTGGCCAAGCGTGCAAATGGCAAATGGACAACGGGCGCCCTGGCGGCCCTTACAGCCCATGTCTTATTCATGAGCGAGGTCGGCGCGATGCCCCTCGTCACACACCATGTCAGAAACACACACTCTACACACAAGAGCCTCTTACTGCAACCCCCCACCCCCCTTCCCCAAACCACTTTCAACCTGCTAAAACCCCCATGACATTTTCACTTTATGTGCCACTGCTCTCCTATCCTGCCTCGCAAAGGAAAGTGATAATAGTAATAGCGAGCTGTAATGGCAGGACACTATCAGCTGAAATGTAATCCAATGCAACATCCAGCTCACAGCCAGTCATCACTCCTGTAAGGGTTAGCTTGAATATGATAATGTGATTACTTGTGGTGTTTTCTTATATGGGGACATATCAGTGAGGAGAAAGCAATCTGATGATCAGGCTTCAGGCCAGAAAACTATCCCTGTGTCCCAGTGAGAGTCTCATAAAGAGCGGAGCTATAAGCAACAAGGAGCTTCAACGATTGCGTGGGTCTATAGTTTCTTGAAGACGGGTCCAGGTTCCCAGGCAGCTCTGACATCAGCAGTCTGTCTTTGACATTCAGGATGAAATGTGTACTGTGCTGCACTGTTCAGTGCTAAGCCAGTCCAGTCAATAAAGTAATAAAGTTATATTGAGCAGCGGGCTTTACTTAAAGGTTGGGTTGTTTTGGGTGGGAAAGGTTAGACAAGGTGGTGAAGTGAACAGCAAGGAACACTGAAATAATTTGCAACAAATGCTCGTGTTTAATACGATCTGTGCTGTTGACATATGATGGTGAAACAACAATAGTGACTAAGCAGTGACTCAGCTTTTATATCTGGATATAAAACGCAAAGTGTGTGTACAAAGTTCTAAGCTGCTGCTTCATCAGTGAAAAACCACATGAGATCATATATATAT
>JAPTHA010000009.1:4480676-4492540 GCA_029814585.1 Gymnapogon annona
CAAAACCCAAACAAAACCAAACGGCGTGAGACAAGACAAGACAAAACAGAGACCAGACAAGACAGAGACGAGACAAGGCACCTTAACTTCTTGAGTGCCTTTGGTGACTTTCCCGGTACTTCCTGGTGGTTGGGGTTCATCTGTGTGAATATTCATCACCCCCCCCCCCCCACACACACACACACACCCCAGCATGGAGGCAGCTGAGGTAATGCCGAATGTGATATACGGATCAATAAAGCCCAAAGTAGACTTAGGAATTGAAATTGGCATTTGAAAAATGTGTTTTGGCCACTCCACAGTACACTGCTGGTTGTACTCTGGACTCATTATTGTTGTGTTTGATCATGTCGCTGTGTTTGGCTGACAACATTTGAATTAATTGCTCGAAAGGAATAATAATGTGGAGTACATCAAAGAACAGAGGACATGTCCTGTCCTTCAGCCAGATGAGGGTTTTTTTCTTTTTTTTCACTCTCTACACTCTTTAACAGATGTGAATAAAACATTGTTAATCATCACCTTTTGAAACAATGATCATTCTATTCTGTCTTTCTATCTCTCAACATGAGTGGGTTGCAGTTGCTTCGGCTCAGCTTCAGCAGAATTTCCATGGTCAGATATAAACTCAAGTTACTTTTATGGCACAGACAATATAGGTACAGTATCATAGCATCAGCAGTGTATACACATTTTTATTTATGCTATTATTGCAGACACTGTTAAATGATGTTAAATTGGTATATTTATATGGTGTTAAACAGGACTGAAAAATGACTTTGTCTGCTGTATGTATTCAGAAGTGGTATAAAATCCAAGGTACTGTATTGGAAATATTTTTAATTCATACCCACCCCTGGCTGAAAATGTCTATAGCATGATGGCTATACTTTAGTCACATAATTAGAGTACATATAGTCATATATAATGACTATAGGAACCTATAATTAATAAGCTTTGTGTGGTGGGTGAATGTATTTTACATGAGTATTATTCATTTTAACCACAAATAAAATTTCCAATAGTTAGTGTTTTTGTCATCGACATGGGTTATTGTTATGCATTAGCGTGCTTTCACACTAACCTTGCACACCCATCTCCACACAAGGTTTGGCAAAAGTCATTATCATTCTGTCTGGAATTGTAGAAAAAAGTCTGTCTTTATTTAAACCAAATCGCAGTTGTCTTGGTGCTGAACCAAGGATGCAGGCAATGTTACTGTGACTGAATGTTGTTGAGGGGATTTGGGAGGGGCACTATGTACTGTAAAATTATTGAATGCCAACACAAAGTTACCAATGTAATAAAATAGTGACTATATGATGATTGTCAAACAAGTGAGAGAGTAGGCCTTCTGAGGCCTACTGTGTCTTAGCCACAGATTCTGGTCCTCTAGGTTTGATTCATTTCTACATCATATCGTTTTTGATGAAGACCTTGTGTGCTGAGGTCAAACCAATACCCACTGTGTAGAAAAGCACCAGAGTGAATCACAGAGGTCCAAAAGGTCTACAGGAATATGTGTCAAATTCGCAACTTCCTTTGCCAGTGTTGTGATGTGTGATCTTCACAACAATGAACTTTGTGACATGCCTTCTGCTCTGACTCACCGCTAAATGGATTTTTTGTGCGCGTACATGTAAACACTCATATCCGCGATTGGTCCTCGCGATCCAACGTGTGAGAGGAAGTGCATGCTGATGTGTTGACCTGGTTATCGCGTTGTTGCTGTGCCTGGAAATGAAGGCGGGGTGATACAGATTTGCGAAAGTGAGGTGCCAATCGAGCTGTGAAAATGGGAATTGAGTAGGGAAATGGGAATTGCCAACTGCTGATTTGTAACCTCTGTAGTGTTGTTTGGAGCATTCATTGTACACACACGTCATTCATTCAATCAAAATTCGTCGGTGTCTGTGTTTGTATCTGTCTGCCTCGTGGTTACAGAGCTGCTTTTCTTCTACGTGTGTCTGTAATTACGTATGTAGGGTAGTGTGTATTTATGACAGCATGTCACACCCGTCTCCAAGCCCCGAGCCCTGGAACTGAATTGAATTAACCTAAATAAAGTCTTGTGTTTGGAGCACAGAGCACTTGAAAGGGAAGAGCTAAGGGCTGGAGCTGAGGACCCTCTCCGTTGAAGACAGGGAGAATGAGCACCGCGATACTACGCATTATTATTGTAAAAATGAGCAGATAAACGAAAGCTCGTGACAGTTTTGAACGTTGGACACAATGGCTAATGTTCAACACCCCACCCCCAAGGCTTTCAGCAAGAGAGAGAGAGAGAGAGAGGAGACGGAGCCAGTTCTGGGATCCTTGGCCGGCCTAGATAGCATGGCAGCGCCGGAGCCCATTAATGCGATTACAGCTTTTAGTGGGAGATTTTCAGGGCCGGTTTTCTTTTGAGGCATCATTAGTTTGTCCTCTTTTCTTGCTCTCCACCGGTATGTCAACACACAAATATATACCTTCACACTCGTAAACAGAAAACACCCACACGCTGTACCAATCTGTACACACACACAAACACAAACATATGAATGCAGAGGAATAATTAAAAGCTATTCACATAAGTATGCAAAATCAGTCTCATGCATCCTCACACAAGTACAAAGAGAAAAGGCATAATTAGTCTTTATTAAAGAGATGAGAATTTATTATTTAACTTGGTCCGCTGTGTGGTTTGAAAACTTTTCCCATTAGAAAGACACAATGTGATTCTATTATAGTTCAAGAATCCTCTCCCGCTATTTGTGAAAAATCAAACCGATTCTACAAAGCCCCCCATTTTTAATTTAAAACCCACACTTCCGATCCGTTTAGTTGTTTCTCACTTGCGAGTTTCATCTTTTCGCAGATTCCCTCTCGGCATGCGTAGCGTGTCTTTGGCTCGGCACACCTATTTAACGAACCTTGAGGTGCTTCTTAGTTCCTGACTGCAGCAGCTTCGTTTCATAAAGTCACCATTTATTAAACCTCAAGGCTAGACTGCAGCAAAAGCCTGTTGAGATATTGAGGTCATCTGGCAGGCAGAGAGAGAGAGAGAGAGAGAGAGAGATTGCTGTGAGATGGAGGTGAGGACACAGACTCAGGTATCTGGTGTCTTGTTGTGATTTGGCAGAGTATGGATGGACAGTGCCAGGTGTCACGCCGGGGGAGTGTGTGCCTCGGTGGACATTACCACTGCCAGTATCTTAGGTCTTTGGTTTATCTTTGCAGTTGAAGTTCACAAAAAAATGATTTCAAACTACTGGGGTTTTTTTTACCTGAGTGTTTCAAAACACATCTCATAGACGCCAAGTCGCTATTTTCCCCTCGGCTAATGGCTCTCAGGATGTGTGTATTATTATGTGCGTGTGACATTTTCTAAGTATAGGCATCTATGTGTGAGTGCGTGTGTATTGGTAGGCAGGAGGAGCATTCCTTCTGTTACTGTTGCTGTCCCTTCATTTCACGCTCCGGCAGCTCTGCGTGAATCCTCTTCCCTTGGCTCATTATCAGTGCTGTTCAATGAACGCACATCCCACCAGAATGCAGGGGAAAACCAAATCATTATTCAAGTATGGGGGTCAGTGCAGACATTGTGACTCTTTTGTTTAATATATTTATTATTTTCCCTTTAGATATAAAAGTGAGCAGGATGTGGGATGATTCCACACCTCGCCTGATATGCTAAAGTTGTCCATTTTCAATCGCCTGAGTCGGATTTGATGAGTGTGTGATGCTCATGGATTGTTCTTTATTTGTTTCTTCTCAGCAGGGTCCAGTGTGCACGGAGTGGAGTTCATTCACCAGGGCAACATTACAGTTTTGGAAGGAGACAGTGTCACTTTGAGGTAACACCTGCATCTTTTGATCACTTTATTTCCCTCCATTGATGCAATAAACAGTTCTCTGTTGCATAAGTTCATTGAGGTTTCTCACTACTTTCTACGCAACATTTAAATGAATAATACATGTCAATATGTGGCTTTAGCATCTCACCACAACTGAAGAAAACACACGGAAAAAGTCAAGACAATTTTGCAAAACAAGTACAGTGGCATCCTGAACACAAATAAATCTGGGAAAAAGTAACATTTGCATCACTGCGTTTGAAAAAACAGACCCAGTCATTTTCAATAGACTTTTCAGGTATGATATGAGGTGAGAGGAGTAATTGCAATGGGGGTGGAGCAAATTGCGTAACTGTGCATCAAAAGGGCCGAGGCAACAAAGTTGACAATGCGGAAATAGTCAGCACAAAACGCACGTCATCCTGCAGAACACAAGTTTCTTTTTCTGGGGACACTGCACAGCCCAGCGTGGTCCCAGCGTCCCCAGTGTAAGTGACAACCAGGCAGAAATGCGCTGCAAAATCCCCACAACACAAGCAAATTCTCCCAACACCACTGATGAGAAGCTGACTCCAGTAACTTCAAAAGCCACAAAGCATTGAACAGGCGCTGGGTGAAGTCAAGCCTTTGGGGGCTTTCTACCAAAAAAAAAAAGACTTTCTGGCAGAAAAGGCTTTATAGAAAGTAGTGGTAGAAGTGATGTCGTGCAAAGGGGTGGTAAACTCGGCACCGAGATGAGACTGTGGCGGATGAATGGAGTTCATTCAGGTCTGTCACTCTGGAGGCTGGTGTCGGGTGTCAAATTTTAATGATTTTCTTCAGTTGTCAGTTGTGGTTTAGGAAAAAATCCTGCTTTGAGTTAAAAGAAAGAGACTATTTTTCAAGTGTTAAACATGCATTACTACGCCTCTGGCTCCGAGCCCTGAAGGCAAAACCTCTCTCATGTGCACAACCAGCATATGAATCACTTATTTGTATTTATTTATTTATTTGTTTGTTTGTTTCTATTGCAAACAGTTTGTCACCCGTGTTCTTCTTATGTGTTTGTCTACGCGCTATTTTATTTTGCAGCACATTTCTGTTAATAGTTTTTAAGCATCATTAGGTAGAAATTCTATCCTCATCTTTCATTACTTTGGGATTCAAGCAGTTGGAAAGGTAATGAATCTTCTGACTCGCCTGCGTTTTTCAGACAGCAGAAAATCAGCCCGATTTAATCTAATCGCAGGTGTTTTCAGATGAGAGTTAAAGAGTTAAATTTATAACTGACTGCTGTGACCAGTGAATGTGACTTAACAGTAGGTTCAGTCTTTTAAAACCACGTGGAACAGTATTAGGTCATCAATTTATTTTTCTGATTTGGACTCAGAAGAGAGAGCAGCAGAAAAAGCAGGTTTTTTATTCTCACACTCTGCCACTTTCACCCTGATTTCACCTCTTGTAGCTGTAGATCAAGTGTCTGCAGTGTATGTGTTGTCAAAGGATGCGTTTCTTTAAACACCCACTACTTCTTTTCTTTTAGCGGTTTGTCGATATGAATATGAATAATGAATCTGAATTATTTCCAACAATTAAAAAAAATACTTCATTTCATATATTTCATAACACATATTATAGTTACGTTCATACAAGATGACATTCCAAACCCACAATGACAGTGTCAGAGACAACATAAAATAAACACACAACACGCACACACTCCTGTGTGTGCTCGTGACATTTTTGTTTTTACATTGAGCATCAATATTAGTATAGCATACAACACATATGTAGCCTCCTCACTCAACAAAATTAGAGATTTCACTCAAGGTTTTGACAGAATTTGAATAATTTACTATTACATGAGACATAGAACTTTTAGAAATTTTAGGCTCCAGTGACCCTGCAAAGGATAAAGAAGGTGAATGAATGAATGAATGTCCGTGTAAAAACCAATGGTTTGAACTCTCCGTCTTTTCTCCCATTTGAACAGTAGATTTCTGGATGCACAGGTCAGGACTATGGACTGCCTGTGCATCCATCCACACCTGCCCCGACTGTGAGTGATAAAGCACAGATCAGCTATCCCAACCCAGGACAAAACAGCCAACTTGCTTTTTTGAATGCTTTCGGGGCTTGGTGGTACACTCACTCAGCAGCTCCAAAAAAAAAAAAGTATATATATATATATATATATATATATAACATTCCTTTCATCACCTCTCTGCAGCCTACACCTCTGCAGATCTCTGAACAAATTCCCTTTTTAGTCCCTTTTTTCTCTCTCCCCTTGAAAGAAGAGCCAGCTTTGCACTTACTCCAGTGAAATCAAATATGTTATTTCGATATCCTGCTGCAGTTTCTGTCGATATCAGTTTACACCAACAATTCTCTCGCAAAGTTGGAAATCAAAGTACAGGGAAGCTGATCTATAATGTCATCAAGAATCGTAGCCTGCAATCATTTCAGTGACACTTCAGTGACAGAAGCAAGATCTATAGAATGTATTTGGGTATTTTAAAACCAAATATCACTAAACTAAATGCATGTTGCCACTGGAATACATCCTTCTTTCCCTCTTTCCTACTGTGTGCCTGTGTCATCTCACATGCAGTGATTTAGTGTTGCGTAAAACACTTGAAATGTAGAAATGGGGTTCAGATTCACTCTTACTTTTATATAAACTATAAGTGCAATACTGCACTATATTTAGTCTCTATGGCATAAAACGACCAACAGAGCTCCATCAGTTGAGATGGAACGGTGTATTTATTTAGTCGTAATCTGATGCGTGTGTGAATTAAATCTGCACAGAACAGCCAAAAGATACCACAGCAAATAATAAAAAGCTGCATAAATAAACTCTATTTTCATGTAAAAACACTTATGCCCAAGTGGCATAAACACTTGTGTTCCGTTTGAGACAATGCTGTTGTGGTGGCTTTGATGCGGGCCATTAAGATGGAGCACATTTGATGCTATTATGGTGCTCATTTCCTCTGGGCTTGCAGTCCTGTAGCAACATCATCAGTGCAGCAGTGATTAATTTTAAAAATAGATTAATAGAGCATTTGTACACAGATAATGATTTTTATGGCGGGGTTTCTCAATATAATGTTTGGGTATTAAAATCCCACCACCAGCCACAGATTTGATCTTAATCAAGTAATGAAATTTTGCCTTTGTTTGCTTTTTTTCTTTCTTTCTTATTTTCTTTCTTTCTTTCTTTCTCTTAAATCACTATAATCTGTCAACAGTGGTTTGGTTTAGAGGTCCTGTTGGAGGCTGTTTGCGACCTGTGCTGTGGCTAATGGGACTAAACGGTGTGTCTGCCACTCACTTGGCAGCTGATCTGAGCTCAACCTCAACAGTAATATTTATCCATGTCAAATCAATTAAACATAAGGAATAGAGCAGTGTGTCTGTGTTAAAGCAGGGCAAGGACATCTAGTGGTCAAGCCAAAGACTGACCAGATGTCACACCTCTCTGTCCGCTGTCTGTGCCTCAGACTAAGGCCACATCTGTTGAAGCAATCCACTTTGGCGTGGAAGTTTAGGAAGGGGTTTAGATTTAGAAAAAAAGTGTTTTTGTGACTGAAACTCAACCCAAACTACATGAATATGAATCAACTGTAAACTTCATCACCAATCACCATCACCATCACCAAAAACGATCTGCTACTATATTTAGTTTATGTGTTGGTGATCTTTACCTTTGCATACCTCCAACATTAGAAAAACCACACAAAAAATGCTGATGTGGTTTGGGGATGTGACTGTAATGATATACTATGAAAAATTAAAATAAAATATTCTAAAAGAAACAAAAAAGAGACAGTCAGACTATAATGAATGTGAAATAATTTTTTTCCCTCATAGGCCTTTAAAATTTAATGAAGCTGCAATTTATTGTTAAGGTTTAATGGTGTTTATTGTTTAATGATGGTTATTTTTGACCATTAGGACAGATTTTTTATTAGACTATACACTACACAAGATCGTTTTTTTATTCCACATAATCGCTAATAATATCCATATCTGTCTATCATTAATCACTGGTCCTTATCGTTGTTAACTGCTGGGTATGCCAGTAGACATACCCACCAGTTAACCCATGAAGACCCAGTGGTATGATTTCCACTTTGTTCCAATTACATTTCTTAGCGATTGTCAACAGAATTTCTGTCAGTTTCTTATATACTTGGACAGTTTGAGTTTAGTTAAATTCACGAGTAGACAGACTTCAGGATCCAGTGGAAATGTGACTCCATGGATATTCCATAGAGTTGCACACACACACACACACACACACACACACACACCAACAAAACATCTGAAGTTTAGAACACTACCAGGTAGAATGAAGGAATGTTCCTTCCTCCGTGCAACATCTAAACACAAAGGTGATACATAGCATTATATGTATGTCATTTATGTGGGTAATATACAGCTGATGGAGGGAGTTGAACCGGATCAGTCTGTACCTAGTATTTAAAGTAGAGGTGACTCCATCTCTCCAAAGATTCCTCCAAAACTGTTAAAATTTAACTCTTGATCTGCCTGGATCTGGTATTGATTAGATCGATATAAGTGCTGTATACACTATGAAATAGTTTTAAATAAAACATAAAAATGACTGTATTTTACACCAATTATTGACATGTATTTAGGATTAATAGATCAACAAGGTATTAAACAGTTTAGTTCAGTAGATGGCTTTATTGGAAGGAAGATGTTTGGGTATTCATCGGTCAATACTGACGCTCATCATGTAGTCCAAATTTGCTGTGCTGGTACGTTATACATTTCCATGACAGATTGCATCTTGAGCCACGCTTTAAATCATTTGACCCCTGTTAATGATCTTGTCTTACGGTGATGATACAGTATTATCTTGGTACAGTCTATCCCCTGGGTCCTCGACAGGTGACGATAGATAGGGAAAACTTGATTAAAAAATGACTAACTGAACCTTTAACACTCTGGCATCAAGGGGGGAGGGGAGGCACAGCATGTGGTGGGATCATGTTCATAGAGATAGATTAAAATGCCACAGTCACCACAATAAAAATGCTGCCATCATAGAGTACATTTCTGTAAACCAAGGAGAGACACAACCTTAGTGTGTTTTAACCCTTTATAGAAAATGATCTGAAGTACAAACACGCTGTCAGCCTCAGCGTGTTAGTGGAGGACATCAGAAGACTTTATTACTTCTCAGAAAATGTTCAAAATTTGTTATTGTTATATAGAAAATCAAGGTCAATAAAGTTACCATATTTGGTTCCTCGAAAAAAAAGTTCATATAAAGAATACAAGAAAAAAAATATGTATTTTAAAACATTAAAACATCCACATCAACCCTTTGAACATCATTCCTTACATTAGTAGCATTACTACCCTGTAGACCACACTGGACCTTACAGACCCTGTAAACCACATTGGACATGAAACTGTTGACTCACTATCCTCACTGGAACTCTTACTGTCATTGTATTGTAATGTTGATAGAAATGACCAAAAATGGTCATTTGCCTGATGTATGAAAAAAAAAAAAAAGGGGGCCGCTCTATCTTCACTCACACACACTGATTCAGATTAGTTTTGCCAAAGGTCAAGATCAATAATTGCATAAAACAAAAGTAACTATACTAATATATGAAAAAAAAATGCACGTCTCTCACCAATTGTTCTTGCCAATTCAGAAAACTGTACCCATAGGTTTTCAATGAGTGATACCGGACTTGTCTAGTTGTTTGTGTGTGTGTGTGTGTGTGTTTTTAGCTTGTTTTAGTATGTTTCACTTAAGACCTCTGTATGTCTGAATCAGATCTAACTATTAAACACATTGTCTCGTGTTAACCTAATAACGTTGTCTTGTCCTTCCAGATGTCAGATTGACGAGGAGGTGACCCACAAGGCCTGGCTAAACCGCTCTAACATTATGTTTGCGGGCACAGACAAGTGGACACTAGACAAGCGCGTGTCGCTGGTCAACAGCAACAATAGTGACTTCTCCATCCACATCAACGAGGTGCAAGTCACCGACGAGGGTCCCTACACCTGCACCTTCCAGGCTAATAATAAACCTCGCATCACCCACATCTACCTCATCGTTCAAGGTCTGTGTTCAAGATGGAAGTGAAATCAGTTTCCATTGACTGTCAGGTGTCGTTGCATCCTGTGGAACTTGTGGCTTTTTAACTTAATATCCAGTGTCTGCAAATCTGATTGCACCCATGATACTTTAGACTGCCATGGATAAAAACATCTGCTAAATGGCTTAATTATGCACTTTGTCATGTATCCAAGCGTGGCACTGAAGTGGATTTGATTGAGGTTTGACATCAGGGGAAGTAATTAAGACTTTGTATGGTTACATTTCTGTGATGCTTTTCAGTGAAATGATGCTTAAATATATGCTCAGACATATGATAGACAATTGTGTGGTTTGTTTTTTCTATGACATTTAAATATGTAAGGTTAGTATTGAGGCTTATATCAATACGCACATCTATCAACTATCCATACTACTCAGTCCTATAAAATATAATCAATTGAGTTGATATAGTGTCAAATCATAACAAATGTTACCACATTGCATATAGAACTTTGTCCAAACCTGATTATGTCCACTTTGGAGCTTATTACTTACTTACTTATTACTCATAGCAGGCTACAGTGAACCCAGGCAATTGATACATAGCACGTGGAGTCGCTCGCACATCTCGGCAATCATTAAAAACACTTTGCGTGAACCCATTTGTTATTTCCACTCTGTCGCTTAGTATTAGTTGTCTTTATAAAATGGAAATTGGGCAGATTGGATGGATGAGGAGATGTGAAGGGTGTATGAGATACACAAGGGGGCTGTCCAAACGCCTGGATGAATAACAGACAGCGGAGGACTGCGACAGGGCTCAGTCATCACGTCAGTAGTAAAGTGAATGAGGGTTGGACTGATGCTGAGCGACATGATGTATTGCTACACGGCCGCTTAGGGGATGGAGCTCAGGTTCTGCTCCTGTGACAGTGTCCTTTTGTATGTATACATTTGCATTATATGGTACGAGGGTGTAAGAGTGGTACAGGAAACATATAATAACAGGTTACGTTACATGTATTGTATGTATTACTAATCCATAACAGCATATTTAATTGCATTAGCATCTTCAGACACCCACATCAACTCCTCAAGGTCAGTCCTATAAAGTGACGCACTGATGGATGATGTAGTCAATCAACCACTCACATTTTATTTATACAGCTCCAAATCATGATAACAGTTATCTCAGGACACTTTACATATATAGAGCTGGACGAAAAAAAATGTTATATAATTATTATTTGTCTCACTCGGGGAAATTAGTGAGTGAGACAAATAAAGGTATCTAACCTAATCTAATCTAAACCTTTGTTAACATTCATTGTTTGAATGCAATTTTCAACATTGACAAGGTACATTCTTATGCCTGATGCTGTAAAACCAAATACCTTATCTTTCACTAAATGTCTGACTGTCTGCCTAATTAGCACTACCTATCATTTCCAAAATAAAGAGGTGTTAACTGCCAGGATTTTGTTGTGAAAGAACAAGGCTTGTGACAAGTTTATTACTCAGGAAGGGCATGCATAAATGATTAGTCAGTTAATCAAAATATAGGGATAGATTTCTTTTTTTTTAAATGGTTACACAGAGGAGATGAATGTGTTTTTATTTATTTATTTATTTATCTTCGGGGAGGGGGCTCTTGTTGATGACAACGGCATGTCTAATTGACTAATGAATTTACATTGGTTTGATTACTCACTTTCAACAAATAATAGAAATACCATCCCATGTCATTTATTACTAATTTGAAAAAGCTGATGTCCCTTTGGTTTTTAGGTGGTAGCATAACTAAGTTGAAAATGCGTTCATGTAGACAAACTCATGTCTGCAGGGCCAGGAGTGTTAGCTAACATCAGAAGCATTAGATTAGATTAGATTAGAGTAGATTAGATTAGATTAGATTAGATTAGATTAGATTAGATTAGATTAGATTAGAT
>JAPTHA010000009.1:4691034-4705621 GCA_029814585.1 Gymnapogon annona
TTATACCTCGTCGCCGATAGGTGGCGGTGTGTTCAAAAGAACTAAACTTATACAAGTATGTGGTGAGAGAAAAGACAGGAAAAGGAAAAAGTGGCAGCTGAAGAAGTAATGTATAGTGAAATAAAATACACTAAACAGATTCGGACCCTTCCTTCTCTGCTCCATCCTTTTTTCATGGGGGGCGGGGGGGTTGACAAATAACTTATGTACAACTGACGTGAAGTAAAAGTGCGGCTGCTCAAACTGACTTGAGGTACTGTAGATGGCAATGGAGCAGATTAGACTACAAACAAAGACTGTGCCAAACTGCAGTATAGGCAATGTGAAGGAAAAGGTAAAAAAAAAAAAATACAACAAATGCCACTAGGTCACAAACAGATTGGAAAACAGATAGGAGGGGCACTAAAGAGGGGGCCTGATAAGGGTCAAAACAAACTAGTTGGCTGGTTTAATATTGCATAATAGTGCTAAGTTTCTCTCTTGTGTTTGTTTAAAGCAGCGTTTGCATCCTCAGTCCAGTGTCGGGGTGCCTCCTCCCCTCCCTCCTCCCTGCTTTCCTCTGCACAGTGTCAGGTCCGGATTGACTAGGTGTGGGGGGTGGGACTTGCACCTATGAAAACTCCTTCACTGGCGAGCCAGGCGTGCATGGTTGTGTGTCTTCGTAGGTGTGTGTGTGTGTGTGTGTGTGTGTGTGTGTGTGTGTGTGTGTGTGTGTGTGTGTGTGTGTGCACGTGTGTGTTTCATTTGATGGGTGGCAATGTTTTGGGGGTATGGTTGGTGTAGCTCAGGCGAAGTACATGGTCCTCAGGGTGTCATGGTGGATCTGAACGGCTTTGGCCAGCGCCTGGGGGTCCCGGCCGTTGCTCTGACCGGACACATGGCTGCCCTCAGCGCTGCAGGAGAGAACGGATGAGTCAGCGTGGACTGAAAATGTTTCTCTATTGAAGGTTCTTTGAAAAAAATGCTCATAATACACAAAAAGATAACATGTAGGGTCACTAAAATTTCTCCAAACATTTAAATTATTGGTAATTTTTCTGTATCCAGAGAACCAAAACATAAAATTGGGTCACCAAGGATTGGTAATAATTGTACTAAATTCAAAACACAATATCAGTTTTAGCTCCAATATTAATCCGTGTTATACTACGGCTAAGTGGATACAATCTGTACACATTTTAAATCAGTTTTATGGGTTTTAAACTAAAAATGGGTATTTAAACTCGATAAAGACTCACTGCCGTTATAGAAAAAAAACATTTAAATCATTGATGACAACATGAAAAGGCACACAAGCCTGTCCTTCTTAAAGTTTTTTTTTTAAATACTGATACCGGTTAAATTATAGGAATGTTCAAGAAATATATTTCTTTTGAGGCCATGTGCTATTAATTCACCTTAAAAAAACCCCACTAAAATCCTCTTAATGTAGGTTTTTGCATAACTGTATGTGTAAAATACATTCCGATGTTTTGAATAATGGGCAAATATAATCTTATTTTTTATATAAAAATTAACCTCTTAAAAAGTCCAATCTGTTATTGACCAACATACACACTACATACACAATATGGACATCAGTAGTAAACTTTAAGGAACATGGCATCTTACAGCTGTAACCACGGTGTGTCCAAAACATTTTGTAGATATAGTTTATAAACGTCAATATGACCTTTAAGTTTAATGTTAGAAAATGAATATTTAGTCACAATACAAATAATATTTTAGACCTTCAGACGTACAACATTTAAAACCACGATAGGTAAAAAAACAATAAAAACAAAATCAATGTCATGCGTGATACAGTACACATTACATGACGTTACAGTAGAACCTGCTGCTATATTGGCTCCAAAACCACCCACAAAGGAAAAACTGAGGTCTTTCAAATAACCTGGGTCTCCCTCCCCCTCACCTGTCATGTTCTTTGTCCACCAGGTGGTAGCGGGCACGAAAGGCCACGAGATGGGCGTAGTAGGCTGGCGCGGGGATGGACACAGAGCGGGTACAGCGCACGTAGGTGTGGCACAACTGGTAGGTTAGCAGCTGGAACTCGTCAGCGGTAAAACAATTATCGTCCCACAGAACATGGTAGTGGGAGGGCCGACTGGTGCCCTGGGGGAGCGAGGGGAGACGGAGAACAATCAGGTCTTAATTAGAATTATTTTAGTGCATTTCACATTCATCAGACAATCCTCAGGATATTATATAATTACACACAGTTACAGGTGGGAACAACATGAAATAGGCTTGGGCTGGAATAACACAAGACTCCTCGTTATATGTCAGTTTAGTGACCACAGAGTACCTCTCTTCTGTCAAAAAGGAGGCAATGTGATATTATTGCACAGGAATAGAGATATGCACATTAGTAGATATTAGGCAATAGGACAGAACAGAAGCTCTGCCTCTGTTTAACAGTAAATACTTAAAATGCAAGCAAGCCTGTATCAAAATATCATACAAATAATGAAAAATAGTGGCACTATTTTGATATAAAACCATAAAAAAAGCTAAATTATTAGATATACTGTACTACAAAATAACATGGTGTTATTCTATGGAAAACACTAAAATTCACTAGTGTTAATCGTTGCAATACTGAATTTGAGAACAAACTGTAAGTGGTACGTCAGGTAACGATCAGTGGAAAATTAAGGCAGCAAAAATATTATTACAAAATAACTCAGTATTTTATTACATTATTAGTTGAGGAATTTCATTATTGAGATTTATTAAATTTTCAATCAAGCTGATTCTGTTAGATTTTCAGGAAATTTTTCCATCAATGCTGGCTCCAGATCCTAGTGTCCGAGCTTTGCCAATGGCTAGGTCTGTGCTGTCAGAGGTTTATATGTCAGACAATTAAAAGGAAAAAAGAAAGGGAAAAAAAGTAATAATATTTTCTCCTCTGGGCACCAGTGGTGATATGTATTTAATAATGATGAAGTGCTCAGCAAAGCTCAAGACCTGAAAGTATTCAGATCCAGATAAGAGGGTGATCCCACCTGTATTCCAGCGTGACTGCAGAGGTAAAAGTCAAACTCGTAAGGATGCGTGATGTCTGTGTCCACAGTGGTACCAGCAGGAATGTTTCCACTACGTCCAACCTAATAAAAAATAAAGACAGTTCAGTCCTGCACTAATATCCTTTTGACCTCCTATTTCCATTTGGTCCCATTACCACAATAATAACTGGGATCAGAAAATGGAAAAAGCGGGTCAGAGCAGTGGAAAAACAAAGGCTTTTAACGCATTTACCTTCGGCAGGTTCTTAAATACGCTTTACCAAGGGCTTCCCAATCAACCAATTAAAACCCCAATGCTCCAGAGAGCTACTCTCCCCCTGGTTGACAGTATCTACACTGAAAATAAGGTTGTTACCAGCAATCTCACTCTGGGGGCCTTAAGTGCCACTCCAGAGCTCTTGGTATGCAGCGCGCCCTAATGCTTGAATCCAGTGTAATTACAGGGGTTAGGAGGGTGAACAGTCCAATTGACAACAAAAGGTAATTAAGGAGTCCCATTTTCAGGACTTAATGCACTCACAGCGAGTATAAAAAGAATATGGCCTGACACATAACACACTGTCCTGACATTAATGGGGAACATCGCTGTGTGGTGTTGAGCGAAGGGGGACTCACTCTCTCGTTGCGGTCAGCACAGAAGAGGCGAGTATGGTGGCGTTTTTGCACAACAATGTAAGTGATGCCTGGTTGGTACTCCTTCTCCAGGCTGATACAGGCCTCACGGATGGCCAGCAGCTCATAATACAGCACCTACACAACAAGGGAAGCATATTAACATGTCACAATCCACAGGACGGCCGTCAAATACACAATATATTCTCCATCTACACATGAACTCAACAATATCAAGGTACAAACAGGTGTTCGGAGTGTTTTGGGAAGGCTTGGCTCACATTTGTTTTGTGATATTTCAAGCAGAGCCACCGGAGCATCTCCACTGGGCTCAGGTCTGGAGAGCGTTCTGCTAAAGCCACTAGTTCATTTTCTGGGTGCATTCAGCCAATGTTTCTGTTGTCATGTAAACCTAAAGTGTGTGGTTTTCACTCAGGATGGTTCTGTTCCATAATCCATCTTCCGTCTGAATTCAGACCAACCTTCCCATCTCTGTTCTAGAATAAGACACACACAGCACTGTTTGACTGGAGGGAAGGAGTTAATGAGTTGGTGCCGAGTGCCTTGTTCCCTTCAGACACAGTTACAACTGTAGCTACATGGCTCAGTCTTTGTTTCATCAGACCAAAGGATGTTTCTTCTTCTGGTGAACTCACAGCAGGCTACCAAGAGTCTTTAAGGATGGAGCTGTTTCCATCTGTCTGCTGTAGCACACAGCCTGGTATCACTATGAATGAGTCATCAGTTCTGTACAAGTCAAGGAAATACTTCTAAACGTGTTTTCACTCTGTCATTGTGAAGTACTGTAGAAGTAACTGGAAAAAAGTTGGAAACAAAACTTTAAAAGGGTCTCAACCAGGAGTGTCAAACATATGGCCGGCAGGCCAAAACCGGTTCCTGATAAACTCCAACCAGGCACATGAGATAAATTTGAGAAATGCAATCAATTATTAAAAAAAAAATCAATGTTGTCAAATTTTTGTACAGGTTCCACATTCAGACCAATGTAATCTGCAGTGGGTCAGAGCAGTAAAATACTACAATAAAAACCTGTAAATAAGTTATTTCAAAGTTTTTAGGTTAAATTACAAAAAAATTATGTGTCTTTGTTTTGGTTTAACAGTCAAATTACATGAAAATGCTGACATTTACAAACTATCCTTTCACAAAAAAATGCAAATAACCTGAACAGATATGAATATGAACTCCTTGTTTAAATGTTTCATATGCTTTGCAAGCTGCTGTTGGTCAATTCAGTTTGATGATAAGAGGTGAAATGATCCAGTTGTTTGTGGTGAATGAATGCTGTCTCTGACCTGTCTGAACTGGCCTTCTGAAACACCGTCCCTGTAGAAGATGATTCTGGTAGGCTTGTAGCGGGTCGACTTGTAGAATTGGATAAGCAGTTCCCGCACCATGGAGGCCAGGTCCTGAATAACCTCTTGCCGTGGTCTCTGCACTCTCACCGTGGCGCAGTACCTGCTGGGGTGGGCGTCCATACTGCCGACCACCTGAAGCACAGAGAAAGTAGAGAAAGGATAAAATTGAGTAAGTGTTGGGTTTTGAAGCCCCCTCTCATCTGACAAATGTTTAGATGATTGTTCGATTGAGGGGGTGTGTCTCACATCTCAAACTGAAATACGTTCATGTTGATTGCTTTGAGCTGAAATAATGAATCAACATCAGAGGAATTTGTACTTCTTTCTATGTATGGAACAAACATATGGGACATCAACGACATGAAGTAAATGATCACTGATATCACTGACACCACTGATGATTCTATGACACATCACATGGATGTGCGTCACACAACTAATAGAGTCCATATAGAGGTGGACTAAATGAAGCAAAAACACCTTGATATCGATTTTTCATTTTGTAACAATTTCCACAGATACATTTATTAATTTCCTTTTTTTAAAAAAAAATTCAGTTGTAAAGAGACATCATAGACACTTTGCATCTTTTTCAGCAGGAGAAAAAGAATAAATACACTTACTGCTGCAATTGAAGGCTTCTTCCCATCTCCAGCAGGCGGATGCGTAACATCTGCTCCCAAGAAGATAACTGGCTGCTGAAACACTGATGGGCTGTACCAAAGAAATGACGTCAAACCAAATCACACTTCCCCTCGGTATGCAATGATTCGTTTTTTTTGTTGTTGTGGTTCTGAGCACACTTTGATTAACAAAAACAATGTAATGGGTCTGACTGACCGTTGGTGAGGCACCAGGATGTTGTTGATGCCTCCCAGCTTGACGTTGATCTTGAGGCAGAGGTTGGAGAGGGTCTGAGGCGACGTCTTCACCACATTCTTCACCTGAACACACTGCGTGGCCATGCCGAGGAGTGTGTCGCCCACACGCTTCACTTCAGCTACAAGGGAAAAACTTGTTTATAGAGATTGTACTTTAAACAAATACATGAGTTCAGTTCCCAATCGAGGGTTGAACAAAACTCAACATGGAAACCAAGACATAAGTGATACAAGATACATTACTCGGAAAAATATTGAATACGCAAGAGTAAGACTGTCTTAATAGAATGAGCAGTATATTTGAGCAGCACCATTTTAGAACAGAACCCTAACAAGTGTCTCTGAAATGACAAATGTACCAAGTACAAAATTCAGGCCGTACCGTAGACAGGGGTTTTTCCAGGCAGGATGACGATGATGAGCTGCAGTCCAGCATATGTGTTTTTCAGGTGTCTGAACATGGGCTCCACGCTGTCAGCTCCCTGGGCGTATTTACAGAAACATGGCTGACCTTGGATGGGCATTCCAGCATCCTTAGAGATCTTACGCAGCTGGTCCGTGAAACCCCTAAAAACAAAGATGAACACACAATAAGTAATATAATATATCAGGCATCTCAAAAACAATGATATAGACAATGATTATAGAGGAAAAAAATTAAAGATCCAACATTGCACTTCGATTCATCAGCTTTTAACTGTAGCTCAGATATCCAGTTCCGCCATGAGTTGATGTTAAATGATTTTTAATGTATTTATTTAAATATGCGTTACTATCACTTAGATGCAAATTTTGATAGTATTCAAATTTCTAATAAGGTTAGATACTGGTGATTTTCAGTGATGAGTTTTATTTTGATGGGTTGAAATTGGCTGATAACACATTACAATAATACTGCAGCTTTATTTTTTTTTAAAGTTACATAAAGCACTATTTTGAAGTAATTATGACAAACAAATTCTGAATATTTACCTTAGAGAGTAAAAAAAGTGTAAACTCTAATCTTAATTTTATTCAGTCCCACTGTCTATTCTGTTTTATCACCATTACACGTGCAGCAAACTGAGCATGCTCAGATATCTACTTCAAGCAAACAGTCTATTCTATCAGCACGCTTTGAAAGTTTTCCAACTGGGTGAACGCTTACGTTTATATGAATATCTCAAACAAATCACACATTCAGAACATTGACCACAGACATGTTGGGGGGGTTAAAAGGTTAAAAAAGAAAAAAAGTTGCTTAAAAGCAAACATCACCAATGACTCACTTGAGGATTTCTTCCCGACACTGCCTCTGTGTGGCAAAGCAGGCGATGGCCCACATTTTAATCTCCACTCCTGTGTGGAACTGTTTGCCCCTCATGTCCCACACCCCATGGCTGGGCGTGGCTACCGTGCGGTTCTGTAACAACATCACAGTCTCACAGCATGTACGCAGGATTATGTGGACAGACACTCACATTCATACAGAAAACACACATGCCCTTGCTCACACATAAACACTCATTGCTAACATTATGCAAGAAAAAAAACATAACTAATACAAATGTCTATACATATACACAATACAAAGAGTAATTACTCCAAACAAAGGTGTGTGCTAACAACCTCATCAAAGAAAGTTATTCATTTCAAATTCCTTTTATTGGAAAGTTAGTGTGATGCAGCTTATGTAATGTGTAATTCAATCAATCGCATTTTATTAATACAACAGCAAATAACTATAGTTATCTTAATGCACATTACATTTAGAATTGGCATAGACCAGACTCTTAATAAATTACTCTATTAAACACAGAAAAAAAATGTATATCAGAGTGTCTATTTCAAACACACACTGAAATGTACAGTTATGAAAATGTGTCTGCTTACGATCTAACACACAGAACATGTTAATCACCATTGTGGTTCAGTCTCAATAAGAATGACTCTTTTTCTGTACATTTAAATCATATTTTATGCAAGACAATATAGAAATACTTTGAAGGACATCTAAGCTCGAATAGTTGGTTCACAAATCATGACTTTTTTTTTTTTTTTTAATAAAGTGCAGAAATTGAAGGTAATTGAGATTGAACCACAAGAAAACTGGCCAAAAACACAGACACCATGAAGGACAAACAGAAGCCAGAGTTAGTTCCCCCTTCCAGACACCAGAGTGAAGGTTGAGGGACAAAGGGGGTTCAGCAGTGCAGACAAACAGAGAGAATGGGCGTGATTTAAAGGAAGGTACCATAAAGTGCTCTGTGCTCACCCTGCCGCCGTATTGCAGCATTGGGGCGGGTAGCACTCGCCCCGTCACGTGGGCCATCTCGTCGCGCACCTTGAACTGGAATTCCTGCACAAAAGGGTCAGCCTCGTAGTTGGCACTGCGCACCTGCAGAACAAGAGAAGAGTAAAATGGACACTGTGTCACAGGACAGTGAAGGTGTGCTTAATAAGTATGTGACCTGCATTTATTTTATTTTCTGCTGCTATTCATCCTAATATTGTGCAACTGTTTTTATCAGTTTTAGTAGGTCTTATATGCATTCTTATTTTTACGTCTTAGCGTGTTTTTATCTATAACTTTATGTGGCAATTTGCCTTGTTTTAAATGTGCCATTTCAATAAACTTGAGCTTGCGAAATTAGTTGAACTGTTTCTGGATGTTGATATTGCTGTATACAAACACACTTTAGTGATGTCATTTCAATACCAGCATAATGTAGACCATAATAGCCAATGTGGCATTTCATCTACGACTGCAGGAGATTACATTACATTTTACAATCTCTTGGCTCAAAGATAATTTAAACACCACATCCTGTGTTTTAAGAATTCAGTTTAGTTTAAGTGAGCAATTCATGACTGTTTACAAATGTAATTTAATTGGTCTTATTAAGATGGAAAGCTTTTATTTTTGCACTTACTACAACCACAACCTACAAAATGAAAACCAATGAGATTTGACCTACAAGTCTGTTTAACATTGTGTTCTTTGCGGGTGTGTTTTCATTTTCGCATTTTTGAAAAAAAATTTTTTATATTTATTTCAGTTTGAGATTAATTAAAATTGCAAGCACTGTCCCCAAACCAGTGTATACAATTATATAACTGGGAAAAGGTTGCATTTTAAAAAGGTAAAGTGTTATCAATTCACTGACATCAAGCAGAGAATAAGATTAACACCAATGATGAGTCCTTTCGGTTTTTTCCCTTCAAGGATCGCCACAGCAAACAGTTCAATATAGAGTTCATTTTTATTAACAGCATTAACAATGTCACAGGATGGGTATTGGTTAATGTTAATATAAACAGAAGCTTGTGTATGTCTTCAAAATGTGTGTATTAAATTTCATTTGATGGTGTAAGTTATGATTTTCTGAATTAAACATGCGGCTGAGACATAAATCACTTCAGCTCAAAAGCGACCCTAGACCTAAAATAGTTATTTGAGTGGCCGGTGACTATTGGACATTAACGTGTTACCATCTGCATGGTTGGTAAGGTTTCCACATTTATAGCAGTGTTTATATTTGGAGATCTGAGAAACACAGCCAGCTTTGTTTTTTTCTGTCTCCTGCCCATCCACCCACATCATTGTGAAGCAACAGCAAATGGTACACCAATGTCAACAGTGATGTCCTGTATGAAACCCAGTCATTTTGCTTCTGAAAGGAAGAGACGGGGACTGTGCGGTACTGCTCAATCTGACAATGGCTCTAGGCGATGTCCTGTATGTCAGTCTCTCCACAAACAGATCTGCCGCCACCTCATATGCAATAAACTATTACAACTCATTTTGTGGATCCTAAGTAGCCCTGCCCAAGTGTGATGGGAGAAGTCGGGGAGAGAATTACAAAACAACCTTTAAGATATCACGATGGGCAGCTGTTGACAAACCCAACAAAGAAAATTTCATAAAGAAGGTGAACGTGCACTTGGCTGTCAAAATGTAGCAGGCTTCCATGCACATGCATATTTCTGCCTGAAACAATAGAATGGATGTACCCGTGTTAGAAGTATATTCTAGCCCTAGGTTTTATTACTCTTATGCTAAAGCAAGGGTGTCAAACTCCTTTGACTTCGGGGGTCACATTCAGACCAACATGATGTCAAGTGGGCCAGAGCAGTAAAATAATAGCAGGGAAAAAAGTAGAATTACATTATGACATCTACAAAGCCTCCTCACAAATATGTATAAAAAAATTGAAAGAAATTCCTGAAGTAGAAACTCATTAGTCTTATGCCTCATACAGATTACAGTGGATCTACAAATATACAACACATTCAGTGCCAGGCAGAATGTTGGTCCAATTACAGTGACTTGTCTTAAGACATTTAAGGTTGTTCATATCTGTTGGTTGTTCGTATGGTTAAATCACATTTCATGTGGTTCGTTTTGTATAAGTTATCATATTAATGGGTACTTTTTATATCAGAACAAAGTAGGTAATTTTGTAGTTGTCATTATTCATAGTATTTCTAGTGTCACTATAACACTAGAAATTTACTGGTCTGATCCACTTTAGATCATATTGGCCTGAATGTAGTATATGAACTAAAACAACTTTAACAACCCTGACTGTTAATATCGGTGTAGGTGGAACTTTTGCATTTCACAAATTCATCCCAGGCTGGATTAGACTATTTGGTCATATGTTTGATGTCCGTGGTTTACACCCTTTCAGGTTTTCCAGATTTACATGTGATTCCAATTTTTTTTAAAGCATGTCTCGAGCACTCGACACAGTAAAAAACAGGTTTTGAAGTGTTTTTCTTAAAGTTTGTATCACACCAAAAACCCATTCAGAATGACCCAAGGCTGTATGCTACAGCAGACAGAGGGAAGCAGCTCTGTCTTTAATGGACTTGACAGCCTGCTATGAGTTCGCCAGAGGACAAATGTCGGATCAACTTAAGATCATATTGATCTGGAAGCAGGATATAAACTAAATAGATTTTAACAATAAATTGTTAATAACTTCTGTGCAATTTGTGCATTTGTAAATCAATCCGATGGGTTGGATAGAACCCCTCCCCATCAGGGGTCATCTTTGTCCCCCATGCACCAAAGCAGCATTTCTGTTCTACAACATGCCATGTTCAGATGGTGGTGCGTGTCAGTAATTCTCCGACTATGTCCACTACTCACCAGTCTGCTGATCTCCTCCTGCCTGTCAGGTGCAGAGCGAGCTGTGGCTTTGATCATAGTGGAGGTCTGATTATCCGTCAGCTTCTTGATGCACCGTTGACCTGCTACAATGTTACACACCTAGAGGGAAAAGAAAACCACCAAGAAAACCAAAACTGTGAGCAACACCTTAACTTGTCACTTAAATGTCGCACTATGCATCTCTCCTGTTTTGTTTTTTCTACCAGTGATACACGGCGACACCTCAACACCCCCTAATCCAATTCAGATTTCATCATGTTTATATTACTGGAAGAACCTATGAAAAAAGGAAAACAATACTGTTTTCACCCACCTCCAAGGGTAAATAGGTGTGCTTTTGCTCCTGGCCCACTTGTAGACAGGGTAAATGTGGATACTTGAGCTGCAGGTTGTACTTCTCTCTGAAGTACTGGGCTACAGTACGCTCTACAGTCTGACCGTTCTCCAGTTGTAGAGGGAACCTGCCAAGAACACAGCATCAAATGTCAAAAAAGCTACACAACCAAGTGGATTGATTCATCTGATGAAACAATACAATGCCCAATATTATCGCAAAGCGCTTACAGATAGTTTAGAGCCTGTCTGAGTTCTGTGGGGTAGAGTAATTATGAGGAAAAAAAAGAGCAGAACAGAATATAACAGAAGACAATATGTTGTCATTGTGTGTACAATGAAATGAAGAGTGGTACTCCGGTTAGTGCAACAAGCACAGCAGTTGACCAAACCTGATGAAGTCCTAGTCAAGTCATCTTCATGCAATATTTATAGCTTTGCCAGCCACTATAATTTAATTCAGTGCATAAAGATCTATGTAAGAGTAAGTAAGAGTTACTTTAGGCGTATTATGGATTATTATAGGCTTAATGCCTTTTTCCATTTATTTAGCTCTAGGTGAAGTACGGAAACGCTAATGTAGCTCCGGTCTGGTCTGTCCTAAGGAAAGCAAGGCCTTTTTTGTTTTGCATACACAACAGTTGAACTGCAGCTTTTTTTTTTCAAACTTGAATATACTTTTAATGTTTAATATAATGGAGAGACATCACTCAGACTGTAGGAAAAAAAACTAGAAGAAATACCTTGTGAAACCTGTAACTAATAGCGTTGCAGTATTTCTCAGCCAGTGGGGATTTTGGTCTTTAAAAGGGGTAACTGTGCTATAAACATATCATTTGTAATAACAAAAGATGCCTGAAATAAAAATTGTTTATAAAATCCTCACAATAGTGTACATTCATAAAATCAAAGTCTCACTGAATCATCAGTTTGATCACAGAATGCTTTTTAAAAGATTTAAATACTGCAGGTACTCCACTCTGGATGACAAATGCCGGCAAAGCTACAGCTGCACACGCTGGTTACGTCACTTGAGGATGACTAATGTTGACCATACTGCCATCAGATGAGTCAGCTATTGTCTGGTGTGTTTGGTTGTAAATTGGCGAACGCATCCTCTGTGGTTGTCTTCCCACTCTCCTCCCCAATCCACACACTCCACCCTATGTCTCCTGTTCCCTTGCTTTCCCGTGGACTGACTCACGTTTGATGGCTGGCAGGCCGACGGGTCACGTTGCAGACGCGGTACTTCCTCCGCATGGTTCCACAGTGCGTCACCTCTACCTTTAAACCTGGCGAAAAATACCAGTCGTGTGTTGGAGTAGCATTACTATGAGATTGAGTGTGAACAGTCAGTGACATACAGTACTGTCCTGTTCTTGCTCAAATTCTCTCCATTTCAGTACCCACTGCTCATAGCACCTACCTTTAGTCTGAGGAAACCCTTTAAACCAGAGATGTTATTCTAGATTAACAAGCTGCTGTAAATCCACATTTCAGTGTCATTAAAGCTGATGTGAGGTTGTCTTTGTGTTCCTATTCTTCAATGGTTTTGTTTTACTGTGTGTTTCAGGGTTAAAACAGGTGGAATAACAGAAAAAGACAACGGGAAGAGCTGAAGTTTGGCAGCTTTTGACTAAATAAGACAGTGTACACATTAGTAAGAGATTTAGGATCTTGAACATGAACTGTGAAATGAAACGCACACAACAACAACAACAACAACAACAAAGATCTGAAGTTTGCCCCAGTAGTTTTTGCTTTGGGCTCTTTTTTTCCCCACCTCAAGTCAGTCCAGGTGCTTTTCAACACCCAGCTGACAAACAAAAGGTAGTTACACAGTCAACCCCCCCCCAAAACAAAGCAAAATTATAATAACACTCCAAACAACAGTAATATCAAAAAAAGGCCAAACCATCCATGTTTTAAACACAGTCTGTCTCACTCACTGCTGTGTTTTCACCCCCATTACACAGATGGTGTACTGAGCATTCTCAGATATCTATGGAAAGCGCAAGGTCTATTCTATTATGAAGTTTAGATTTTTTTTTTGCTTCTGAGCAAACTCAAGTTTTTATGAATATTTAAAAGAAATCGTACATTAAGAACGCTCACCGCAGACCCGTCAGGGGTTAACAACCTCTCTCATTTCGTGACTCTTTTGCTCATACACCCAGCCTCACCTTTGATTTCTTTGGTGAACTTGACCCGGTGCGAGTCTGTGAGAGGACGTGGCTGCTCGTCTATGTTGTGGATGTCCAGCACTTCACACATAAACTGGATGACAGGCTGGGCCTTGTAGAATGCTGTGGCAGAGACTGTAACACAAAGCAAAGTAAGAGGGTTTAAAAAAAGAAGACTATAGTACAGTTCACTAAATAACAATAACCGAGTCGGTTGCTGGAGAACCTTGGCATGATCATGCAGAAAAGCCAACACAAAGAGCTTCAAGTAACACAAGTACTGTATGAATACCAGATGAATTGCGACTCAGGGATGGAATGTGTCCTTGAATGTGCTATTTCGAAGCTTATCGCAAGTGTGTGGAGACACTCCGCAGATGACTACGGAAGATCAAGGGAAGAGGAACAGTGAACACCTACAGTACATTGGATAACGTTTGGTATGATCTTCCATTCTACTATGCCAGTTCACTTTATGTGGTTCAGATCCTTGACTGATTCGAAGACTATGGCACTAATAAAATATGAGTCCTCTCTGTGCAAGGTTTTCTATAAAGACTCATGAACAACAGACATAGAACTAATGGACCTGTATCTCAGCGGCATGTTCTATCAATAATCAATACCCAGCTGAATGTGTGAGGTTGTCAGGTGGTGTCTATGTTCTAGTCCTGTGGTGTTGATGCAGATCAATCTACCAACAGACGTGGGTGGTACTTTCACTGGAAGAGAATGCAAAAAATGTAATCAAAGTTTATATTATATACGACTTCTATCAGTGATCAATAGGAACTACATTAACATCTGTAACCACTTACATGTTATAAACCATCAAAACATGGATCATTAGAACTACAAGTAAAGGCAAAATCTTAATATATCAAAAGATTTCCAAAAATGCAAAAATCAAAATTTCTCAAACAATTTAAAATTTTTTTTAAATGAATCCAACCAGGATTTTTCTTGGAGATGTTATTTGAAGAACTTAAGACAAAGACAGTGCCTTCACTGT
>JAPTHA010000009.1:4727023-4749515 GCA_029814585.1 Gymnapogon annona
CCCTCCACCCCCAACACACACACACTTCCATGCAACCCCCCCGACTTTTCCCTCTTAAAACCCAGCCGACGTGCAGCCCCACACTCTGACAAGAACATGTGTCATCCAGCGGAAACGTCTATGACTACTACAGCCTGTACATAACAGAGACTTTTAGCGAGAAAGAACAAAAAAGCAAAGTGCATCTAAAAATGTTTTCTCTGTCACATACTTCGATAATGTGCAGGTGGGTATTTACTGCATCTATTTAGGAATCAAACATCTGTGAAGGCTTAAAATGTAGCAGTACCTACTTAGACCTTTTTCCTTTTCCCTCCAAAAACAAACCGGAGATGATTACTAGTAAAGTGGGTAACAAGTTTTGCTGTAGTACCATCTGGCTGAACACCAAAAATATCCCACTCTTATCTCAAGGCTCATCTAATGCACCTGTTAACAGAAGACAGATTTAAAACAAAAGGCTGTGGAATCTTGTGCCAGGGTTATTGCCAATACCTTGAAAATAATGTATTAAAACCTAATAGTTTCACAATGGCAAGACTACAGAGACATGGGCATCTTAAAAAGAATGTTAACAGGAAGTAGTTACATTTTATGTGGTTAAGTGAAGCCAATGGTAAATCTTCCTTTGACACAATGAGCCCAAAGAGCAACGGCTATCTGCGTTCTCCATAGAAACTGACAACAATAAGTCAATGGTTAGGCTTATGGGTGGATGAAGTTGCACACAGGGGTTGTCTCCTGCCAATAGGCTGCCCGAGTGAGCCTAGTATTATGGGGAAGGACTGCAAATCAAGTAGTGAGCCCTCGCTAAAAGCCAATTCCACTATCTCTATGAGGTCCTCAGAGAGGTCCGACCCACTAGAACAATGAGAATGAAAGCAGGGCTTCCCAGTGAGGCGCTGAGAGGGAAACACGGGCAGTAACCTAGGAAGTTAAAAGGGGGTGGGGGATCCATCTGTGAATCAAAAAAAAATAAAAAAGAGCGGGAAACACTGGAGTGTGAGAACGACAGAAGAAGAACTGTCTGGTGGACAAAAAAATAACAAAAGAACTGGACATCAGAGAGTTAGGACATCGGTTTAGAGTCGCATGCTGGATAAATCTCTTTAACGGCTGCATTAATGGACTGTAAGAGCCCAAATCCACTACAGGGGGTTTTCACACCGACTCATCTCCAGCTAACTAAAAATCCCACCTGGTTTGTAAGTACAGTGCAACAGGTGGAGTGACGGGCCAGGCCCCTTGTATTGTCTTCTAGTAAATGCCATCTCATGTTAGTCTGTGTACAAAGAAAGGGCTATTACATTCATGAAAACAGAATGGACATAAACACTACACATAAAGTGATTTCTTCTTTGAGTATGAGGCTGTGTCAGTTTAGTAGACAGCATATGAAATAAAAGGGACGTTTACTGGCATTGAGAAAAGTTAGGGATAAATGAATAATGCATATGCGTGTGTTTTATTTTGGCTTTGTGAACAAAGATTACATTGGGCCAATTTCATATAAATAATACAAAGAGGTCACATTGACAACACTCACAGAAATGCAGTCGTTTAACCATTAGAAGCTTGACACTTTGAAAGTCTGCGATGCCAATTCTAGATTGAGGTTTCAATTAACCCACAGCCGTTGAAGGGGGTATTAAAAACAACCTCAAACAACAGAAAACAAGGGGGAAACAGTTTGGAAAATACAGCAGTGTGCAAGCGACTGTAGCACCGTCAGCTCAAATCCACACCGTTCATACAGAGGACATTAAAACAAACTTTAAATCTCACCTGGCAATGACCATTAAGACTCTCACTCCTAACATAAAGACGATGTTATCCATGTTAAACACACAATATGCAACTACTGACACAAAATTTCTCCCAATCACAGAATAAACACACTCACAGCTTATTTACAAAAACACTTTATTATCTCATATTATTGAGGTACAATAAAGTTAATAAATGATTGTTTAAAAAGCGACAACATGAATGGGTGATCAAATGACAGACATGCTCTAAACATTTTAACAACATACAACAACCAACATTTCTGATTCTGATTCAGAAAGCTGTACAACTATGCCTGTTAAACCATGAGTCAATCAAATGTCTATATCATAGTTGGAACTGCTTTAGGTATTTCAGCTCAGAGATGCTACACACTGTTGGTTTACTGTTCAAAGTCCCCCAACTGTGTCTTATTCCACAGAAATGTTTATGATTCAATGTAGGACCATTATAACCGGAGAGGCACGTAATAAACTAATTAACCTGAAAAGTCAGACTATGGGCACAGACATTTACATGCCATCATTTGATACTAACGCGTGGTCCGTGGCCATACCACAGGGTTAGCTCGTCAAAATGGATTTGATTTGCTTAAGGCTCAAAAGCCATGCACTCATTATATCGCTAGTGCTAATTTCTGCAGAGCCATGGTTTTCATGCCACATGTGGCACTGCTCCTCAGACAGCTACTGGGGAGAGGAATGACTGTCGGTGTCCAAGCAGGCTGTGCAACCCATTTGCGTTTTCTCACGCTGCTCTTCAGGCCAGTGTATGACTGATGGAAACCCTCTTCTAATCATTCACCCAGGCACAAGACTCACTGGAGGGGCTGTGGTGGTAACAGATACGCACGCATTAACAACCATACAGAGCATACCTGGAGAACTATCAATGCAACATTCCATAAAATCATACCATCCGACACATGCATGTTCAATGGAAGGATGGCCCACCATGAAGAGACATTTTAAGCATTCTGATTCAGTTCTCTGAGCACTGTTCTGCAAAAGCATATTAGTCTAACTGCACAGAGTGTAGGTGTGTGGAAAAGGACACAAGCATCTCCTCACCCTCGGAGGTGCTTGGCTCAGTCACATTTTGTGCCATCTCAAGCTCAATCCCATGATAAAAGTCCTGATGGGAAACGCTATGTTCTAATATAGGGGGTCCAACACATTGTAGTTCAAGGGCCCAAGATGTTACTATGGACAGAATCAGTACAATAATACTGGGAAAAGGAAAATTTGAATAAAAGTTACATTATGAAAAACTGCAAAGTTTCCTTAAAACCTGAATAACACCAAAGACCTGAAATGTCTTCAGAAAAATAAGTGCAATTTGAATAATACTCTGCCTCAGTTTATCAATACACATGTGCATTACAACATACAGATCAGAGTGGATTACAAACGCACACAACATTTAGTCCTTTTAAGTTGTTTATATTTGTGCAGGGTAGTAAAATTTTGAGGAATGAATCATTTTCAAATTGACATATTTTTAATTATTTATACAAAGACAAAAACGTGCAGTCCCCGATTTTTATAGGTTGTCATTTTATGAGTCTTACCAACTTCAGATCCTATCAGCCTGTATGTGGAACCTGAAGATAAAACTATTTTGACATCCTCAATTGTTAATTTCTTCAGTTGTGGTATTAGACTGATGTGGCAGCATTGTTATTTAAATTTTTCACCCAACAGTTATTTTATCATAGAAAAGGGTTCAACCCACTGACAGCTTTACCTCCCCAACACATTTAACAAATCCATAAACCACAGATATAGCAAGACACTGAGTAAATATTCTATACAGCACAGTAACTTAAAGATTATAGAGTATTTCCTGAATTTTTTTCTACTTGAATTCGTGTTGATTTGAAGAAACAATCGTTTCCACACTGGTGACAGCAATTTTGAGACATATTTAATAGCTCTCTTGAAAAACACTGCTTGTGAAAAGCCGCACACCTAACCATGTGACTAGGATGAGTACCACGTCTGCCTTATTTTGAATCACAAAAAAACTCAAGAGTTCACTCAGCCTGTGAAGAACCCAGATGAGTTAAGCCAAATACTGCAGCTATTTTGTCACAAACCTGCACACCTGCCCTGATAGACACAACTATTTAGTCTGTTTGAGAAGAGGGGGGGGGGGTGCATGGTTACTGGAAAAACACCTCCTGGTAACTCGGACTACAAATGTTGGGTGGTGTCCCAAATGAAATGAGCCAAGGTGCTAATGAGACAGGAGCCGCAGAGAGAGATACAGTGTCTCCTCCTGAGAAGGAGGGAATGGATGGAGAACTAACAGCTGTATCATGTATCAGCAAATGATCAAGACAACACCTGTCATCTCATTTATGGCCGCTTTAGTGAAAAACGGTCGTTGTAGGAGGGGGAGACAAAGCAAGCCAGTTTGGGCTGTTAAACTGCCACTTGGCCAAGACAAAGGCAGGTGACGGTGTATGTCAGGGGGTCACTGAGTTCAGGGACTACATTCAACCCAATGTGATCTGAAGTGAACAAGACCAGTAACATAATAAGTAGAATAGCATTATGGAAGTGTGTACATTCAAAAATTTTCCTTAAAAATATTAACATAAACCACCAGAAAAACAGAAATAAGTGTAATTTTAACATTGTTACGTCTCAGTTTAGATGTTTATAGTAACTTACAGATCACAGTGGATCTGCAGACACACAAAACACTTAATAGACTAATTTTACCATTATTCTGAGTTCTCATAAGATACTTCAGGTTGTTCATATTCGTTTGTTATTTACATGGTTTATAAATGCAAATATTTATTAACTTTTACTCTTTGCACAAAAAGTGTAAATTTTATAGCTGTCATTATAGAAAGTATTATGAGAGTACTTTACTGGCCTGATCATATCGGTCTGTGTGTGAACTATAAAGACACAGCATTTATTATCATCTTCAATGTAACTTTTGTGTTTCAGAAATTCATCATAGAAGCTGGATAAGACCAACTGGTAGTTTGGTTTTGGGCTCACTGTGTCGTGGCCATGTATGTTTGACACCTGTAGCTCTAAGTTTTTCCCACTATGCTCTGTTTAAATTATTAGGCCACTGCAGTGGACAAACAGGGTCAAAAAGAAGACGGAAAAAGAAAAAACAAACAATAATAGAGAAAAAATCTGACAGTTTAACAATAGATGAGGATAATGTGCCAGTGTTGTATAAATAGACATCAGTATTAG
Source organism: Gymnapogon annona (assembly GCA_029814585.1). NCBI lineage: Eukaryota > Metazoa > Chordata > Actinopteri > Kurtiformes > Apogonidae > Gymnapogon > Gymnapogon annona. Next base: position 4,732,039 of record JAPTHA010000009.1, read on the forward strand.
CCGCACACATAGGTGGAACAAAAACACCTAAATAGTCAGAGCAGTGACAGAAGGCAACTGTTAAATATGTGGGGGTCAACCTGGGGTCAGTGGGTCAAGGCAACATGTCGGTCAGCGTTAAAAGCTTTTAAGTAGCTGGCCATGCTGGAACATATTCAATACTGATCTTCGGCTAAACCTCACAGAATAATTAACCGGTGTGGGCTTGTTTCTGATAATACCGGGGAATACCAGGGCTAATCTCTGCATCTGGCGGACGGAGCCCACGCACCTGGTTAATACTGATGAGGCGTTCGCGGAACATGAGTGAAGCGGACTCAAAACCCCTCCCGCACCGGTGGGAAATGACTCAGACTGTACATTAATTACAAAACCGTACTTTTTAATCTAAGCGAGAAAGTTAAAAGTGGCTGTTGCATGACGAAAATGAAACATTTTTTCACCCGTGACTCACGTTCGGGTAAATATGAGACACAACCCATGCTGAAAAGTCCTCCGGTTCTCGGCTTCCCGAGGATACCTAAAGCAGCCCCCACCGGCGGGTGTTTACGTCTGCTCATAATTACAGCCGTTACGCCCGTTTTAATGGTTCGTTGTAATTAAAGGCTGTTTAACATCACTACGCAAACAAATACGTGCAGGGAAGTGTGCGCCAGCGGAGTAAAACTGTCTGTAACTTGGTATGGAGTGAATTACCTGTAGTTCCGATTTCCATTCATGAGGTCCCAGCCCGGTTCACTTCCCGGATCACAGTTGTCAAACGTCTGTGACTCTTCCTCCGTCCTATCCGGTGTCTCCTTCGGCTGTGCCGCTGCTCTCCGTTACTCCCCTCCTCTCCTCTTGATCTTCTTCTTTTCCTTGCTTGCGTACTGTCAAAAGAGGTCCTCCGGTACAGTCGTGTCGCCGGCCGGGGTCTTCGGCGTCCCGGTGTCCGCCGTTTCACACACAGTCAACGTATCCAATCGGATTTCACTGCCACGGCGAAAGCTACTGGCTGCTCGAACGCGACGCTCTGGTACTGGGTTAGCCTGCTAGCTAGCCGAATTAGCCCGCTAGCCCGGGGGTTTGGAAAGTGTCTGGAACGGCCGAGAGGTGCTGTCAGGATATCATCCCAGCAAGGTGAAAGGGTTCGAATACATCACTAACGAAAGCCGAACAGTAACAGAGACGACATAAATTCGTATCGACGGAAACGGGCGAGAGTCGGCGGTAGCAGCGGCGATGAGCTAAATAGCTTAGCTTAGGCTAGCTCGGCTTGTTGGACAGTAGGAATTTTGACAGACGACGGCTACTTTTATCGCGTTCAAAAACCGCCGAGGACACGACCCGGTCCCCCGAGCCGCATATCCTGACGACGCCGGCCCCTGTAGTTTGTATCACGGCGCGTCTGTCCCGCTGTCAACTCCGCGCTCTATCCGTAGATAAAGCGTTCGGATTTTCAGTCTGGTTGACAGATCAACTCTGCGGGGCTTCGGCGAAGCAGCTAAATATGGTGAAGTTGCTTTTCTGACACCGACAGGAAGAGGTGGGCTCTGTGTCAACATACGTCACAACAATTAACTCCGCCTTCGCCTAAAAGTAACCCTGCATTAACATTAGTGTCAATGGAGAGAGCACGACAATAGGTCCAATGCATCATTGTTCAATACGTCAGCAACAGAAAAAAACCAAAACAAAATCTTTAACACACTCGAAAATAAGTTAGCTTCGAGACATTTCAACTTATTTTTCCTGATCTTACTTCACTCATAAAGTCGCAAACAGCCACTGGAAACCAAACAGTCTATTGATCCAAATTGTTTAGATTAGATTAGATCCTTTATTGGGATCTAATCTTCAGTTTACAGCAGCACATATAAGACAAGACACACATGTTTAATATGTTTATGTTTAATAACCTCTGAAGCACTAAAACTATTAATACTGTCAAATAATTGATGCAAAATACAGTTTGTCATATTTTCATGGTCATCAGATTTGACTCATTTGAACACGGTGACCAAAAGTATCTATTGATTAAAAGGTTTAATCATGTTTTTTATCCACTATCAATACAAGTAAATATTCAGTGTAAAATCCTTTTATGCATCTTTTCATGGTCATCTGATATGAGCCATTTAGACGTTCAGAGGCTCTGTAGTTACCATGGAAATATCCTCATCTTCTACAATATTGATTCACCGATAAAATCTATGGAGTTTGATCAATGACAGTGGATGGAGACACTGGTATTTACATTTAGTTATTGCCGTTTGCAGAAAGACACTTCTTCAGTACTGTTTTATATATTAACCCTCAACCCTAATCTAAGCATTTAATGAGTATCCATGTGATCAGTGATAAAATACAGGAAAGAAAGTTTGTATATCGGTTATCTTTGCTGAAAGTAACTTTTTCTTAAATTTTAGTTTTTCATATAAGAGCCCTAAAATTTAAAGTGAGCTTTAATGAATATCAGCTAATTAAATATAAGAATATACATAATTTTCACAGGAAAAACTGCAAAACAAAGAGAGAGGATATTATAGTAAACGGCGATAAACCACTAAAGAAATGCTAAATATAGAGGAAAAAGTAATTTGGTCAATGCCACATAAGTAGCTTTGGGTCTTTATGTCTTAAAAGGTAGAGATCAAAATGAAAATCAAGTAAATGATATAGAAAATAAAATACCCATTGGACAACCTTTTAGAGGGTAGATTAAGCAGGACAGAAATCAATGGTTGAAGTCAAAATTACCATCATCATCATCTCCTATACCTTAGAATGAATAAGGAGGTCACATGTTTAGTGTGAAGAAAACATAACGAACAAATAAAAACCAAAAATCCCAAAGAATTAATAAAAAACAATTTTATTTTCTTTAAAAAATAACCCTCCCCAACAGAGTTCCCATACTATCACATACAGAGCCAAAACAATATGTTTCCATGTCCTTTCATTCAAATCTATTGGGAAGTGCTATGACAAGGACTGTTCTTGATCAGTGGCTTCAATATTGCTTAGTCAGACAGTGAGGCTGTGTGGAGAGGAGTGCGCTCTCCGCTGTCCACATGATGCATTTCCAGGGTGACTTGCCATTTCGTCTCCCCCATTTACAAGGTGCTTTGTGGCTTCAGTGAGTGAAGAACTGCATCTGGAATTCAGTGGTGCTGGAAAGAATGCTCCCCCCCCCAGACTGATATTTTTTTTTCTTTAAGTCACAGAATGGGGGGCGATTAAGAACACTGGCCCCAACTGTGAAAGGCCCAGCAACTGGTGAGCCGAAATACATAACAGGTTAATATTATATATTTATATGTACAAATCACCTTGGACACAATGAAGGATCAGTAAAATGGTGTACAAAGGCATTTTGATTATGCAAGTTCATAAACATGATTTAAAAATCAAACTCATCTGATCTCTTATCTTTTAATCCCTTTCAACTCAAAGGGGTGTTTTTTTCACCATCAGACAAGATTTGAGGCGCTTAAAGGGCAACTGAGGTGGAATTTTGAGACTGTCTCCACAGTGCCCTCTTGAGGATACACTTTGACACTAGTCACAATATTCATAATTATGAAGAAAAAAAAAAGCAGTCTCTGTAACTATTACACAATCGAGGCAAAAAACGACTGACAGGCAGTGATGAGCACGAGGCTCCTACCTCTAAGGAAACCAGAATAAGGTGGCTCAGAATATCCAGTCATTAAAAAATAATTACATGCGTTTCTTTTTTTTGTAAATCCAGAAAGTGACTAGATATAAAAGGCAGGGCAGATTAAGAAGTAATAACTGCCCCCCCTTTCCAATGCAGCGGTCCCCCTTATCTGTGCCGCCCATGCACACAGAGCACCAATGGGGATTGGCTAACACAGACGAGGGGATTGGGGGCAGGGGATGCTGCAAGTGTGTGTGGATGTTAGAAGTGAGAAGACAACAGGAGAAGGAGGTGATGATGCATCATAGTTAGTAATGTTGGTGGGGGGGGGACAAGTGCATTGAAAGACAATACGTACCAAGAAAGAGGGCAAAAAAGTGTGTGCTTCTGCTACCAAGTACTGGGAGTCTAAAGAGGGAGGGATAGAACAAAGGACGGGTGTAGTAAGGGTGCAGGCAACTATGCAAATGTGAAGTGCGTAGGTGGATGTGTTTTTAGAGTGCATGGTGTGATGTCATCTCTGCCCCAATACATGTCGGAATGTGCAGAATGTTCAAGAGCAAGGTCGATAGGCTGAATTTTTCGTTTCAGCTGTTTTGCAGCACTTGAGTGATTACAGACTTTTCTTTGCCTCTCTTTTCCTGTATTCAAATCAACAGAGGTGTGTTAGACCTTGCCTTTTGCCTCTTCGTTTCTGAAAAGCTATGCAAGTGTTTTGAGTGTTGAGTGTTAAAACTTCAAAGTAGTCAAGCCTCAGGACAGACAATCTCACCGTTTTGAAGTTAAAAAAAAAAAGAAATCACAAAAGGTAAATAAAAAAAGTGCCTCATAAAATCCAAAAAGAACATGCAGAAATAAAAAGATTATCTTCCTATGTAAGTGCCCCTTTTTCCATTGGTTGGCATCACTTTTGGCTGGTTAATAATGCTGGTTTAGGTGCATGGGGTGCAAGTACAGTATATTTGACACACTATGCAAAATGGTCCCTCTACTGTTATGCTAAGTCCGCCTCTATAGGCTAATTCTCTAAGGAACTGGCCAACCAGCATAGAGAGTGCGGTGGGATTTCTCTTCTGTGTCTAGAATATGCTACGCCTGCTCTTTTCTGTCTCTCACATGTACTAACCATTATTTATGTGCAGGACTCATGGCACCTACATGCTAACACTAAGTGCTAAATGTACCATTACCTTAGACTCCTCAAGGCCATTTAAAAAAATACATTATTTAAAAAAACATAAAAACATGGATGTAGTTCATGACATAACTTTAAAATGATACATGCAAGTGTGCGTGCCCAGTACCACCCTTTCTTGAGGAACCCCGTTGTAAGGGACTGGAATACTGGCATCCGGCATTCGGATTGGTAAGGAGGCAGCATTGTGGTGGCAGTTAAAAAACAATTGTTGTTTTTTTTTTAAAAACGGTTAAAAAACAATTGTTGTTTTTTTATTGCCCATTATCCCCCTGCCATCCGTATTGCATACTTACATACATAGGAGTGTGAAGGTAGTGTACAATACAATTACATAATACCCACATTTTTAAAACTTCAACGTAAAAAGAGAAATAGTCCTGGTAAAGTAAAAACAACAAAATGACAATAATAATAATAATAATATTCATAATTCATAACCTTTTGAGTGCATGAGGCTGTAGAGTCTGACTGTGTTTTACAGCTGAAGGGCCTTTTGTTTCTTGGAATCGGGTGACTCGACTCGCAAGGTGGTGGAGTTGATGTGTAGTGGGCAGTCATTGGGAATAAGGGATGGGGATGAGGTGGTGGTGGTGAGGGTGAGGGGAGTGTAGGTGGTGACAAACCATGTGCCCACTCAGGTGGAAATAAGGTGGGAAGAAATGAATCAACGATCAGTTGGTGGATTGTTGGTGGAGGCTGGAGGAGCTCATGCGAAGTACATGGTCCTCAGGGTGTCGTGGTGGATCTGAACGGCCTTGGCCAGCGCTTGGGGGTCCCGACCATTACTCTGACCGGATACATGGCTGCCCTCTCCGCTGCAGGGAGAGAAGAAACAGGTCGACATTAAATCAGACGTTAAATTATTATTGGCAAAGCTGTTCAAGTGAGGGTCAGGAGACCGATGCAGAGAGTTAAAGGTCCATTCATACTCTACGTCAATGACGCATGAGCATATGGACGGAGGGTCCTGTCCGTCCTCCACATTCATTACACATGATTCTCCGCAGCTACATCCTCTTGGTTCATCATGTCCGTATTTATACAGTACCTGTCCCGTAAGAGCTTGTGAATGCAAATCCAAATGGGGAATACAGGGCAGTACCACCAGGAACCGGTGGTACTGGAGGCGGTGTTGAGAGATGAGGAGATCAATTTGCAACAACGTCAGAACTTTTATGTGGAGAACTACTGACAATTACAACATCTACCCTTCTCAATATCAACATTAGCATCCACAAAGGTTGCAGTGGTACACGTCGTACTGTTCGGTACACCTTCATTAGTTTTTCTTCACGATAAAAACCTTTGTTACAGCTGAGACACATTAACTGTTGTATTAATTATCTGATGGAAGGATCAGGGCAGAGCCCTACCCATTTCCATATGGTGAATTGTGAACATAGAATGGAATTTAAAGATGCACCACCAACATTTAAGTCTGAGGTGTGGGAACACTTTGGATATAACCCTAACATGCGCCCACGATGGAAAAAGAACAGTCAAAAACACACTGTGCTGTGTAAGCATTGTCAGCCACTAAATACTACATGATGACATGTTTACCTGGTCATCATCCTACAACACTGACTGATGGACCGTTTTCAGTCGACAGACAACTCTGTCTGTGGGGGTTGTCATTTGAGGAAGACCTTTGAGTCGCGTTACTCTGCTCTGTAGTCACTTCATCAATACGGTAATTCCCAACATGTACAGTGCAAATAGAGCAGATCGAGAGATGGACTTGTCTTATGTGTCTGTCTGCTGACAGCTGGGTGTCAAGAGCAAGTGAAAGGTTTCTGTATGAACGGGAGATGAAAATGCACATTCTATAAATACTCCCATATGTGAGAGGAGTGCTCAACTAGCATTATTTTGTGCTGTGTGTTATTTTGTTTACAGCTATGCTCTGAAAATAAAGGACTCATTGTATAGAGATAAGTGTTTGTGTAATTTAACTACTGTACCATACCAGATATACCAGAACAGATATACAATTGAATTCTTTTCCAACACAAATAATATATATGATTGAAGTCCCAGAGATGATAATGAGGGACTGCGATTTGTCATCTGGAGCTGAGAGATGGTGTGTGAATGTAATAGCACCTGTAGCGTCGCCAAATTTGTTATTGTAACATTATTCTAGGTAGATGGGATGTTCAACCCTTATCAGCCCCTTGAGGGTTGTCATAGTAGTCTGATTGTTCTAGTTATATGGCTGTGAAAATTTACATCACTGTAACTTAGAAGAACTTAGAAGATGTAATTAGCCTGACCAAAAAAGTCTCACACACAACGTTGCACTTGACTGCATTTAGCTTTTGACTAGAGGAGCATAATTGATACCACAATGCTTATGAAATGTCACAGAAAATTTTACATTTATTTCTGCCCTTAGTTGCATGCATTTTTCAAAGACCTTTTCGTGATGATGGAGCGTCAGACTACTGTGGGCAGTCTTCTCTGTCGCATCCCAAAGATTCTCAACAGAGTTCAGGTCAGGATTCTGTGGTGTCCAATCCATGAGTGAAAATCAGTGTTTCCCCGGCCATTATATTACAACTGCACAGTCAATTTAATTGTTATTTATACGACGGCAGATAATTTTGGTCTCTTCTTCTCTGTGTTTGTATAATGCTCCAGTGAAGAACTTTGATGTACACACACACACAGATTCGTACACACATATACAGGTGAACACACTCGCATGAGAGGAGAAAGAGCACGTAGGAAAATATATTGCGTCAGCCAGGTGAAAACCTGTGCTTTGGCGTATTTGCTTAGTTAAATGAAGGTGAGGACTTTTCTTTGGTCACGTTGTGTGTAACTCTTCCCCTCTGTTAATAAAACCCACACTATAACTTAAATATGCAGAGCTATTACAAGACAAATTCAAAGTTGAAAAGATTAACCATTACAGAGCTAGTTCTCCTTTGAACTTTCAGAGCACAAATATGGATAAAATTATACTTCTGTTCACTTCACCCAACTGAAGTCAATTATCACCATTGTGTAAAATAATCTTAAGTTCTTTCATATAATTGTGGCAATATGGTGACGGTCATTAAAGAGTGAGGCAGGTCTAAACATGCTTCCATTTTTACCCATACTGGCCGCTGTAATCATTAAGTAGAAGGAAACTCTACATCTGGACTATTCATGGACCATCCAAGAGGCTGGTTTCATTAAGTGTTTTTTTTAACAACTCACATAATAAGAACGGGCTATTAACAAGAACAATTACTGGAGAATATGTCAAATATTGTCTTCGTATCACATGTCAACATATCAATGTAACACTCTTACCTGTCGTGCTCCTTGTCCACCAGATGGTAGCGGGCACGGAAGGCTACAAGTCGAGCATAGTAGGCTGGCGCAGGAATGGAGACCGAGCGAGTACAACGCACATAAGTGTGGCACAACTGGTAGGTTAGGATCTGCAACTCATCAGCAGTGAAGCGATTGTCGTCCCACAGAACATAATAATGAGACGGCCTGCTGGTACCCTGGGAAGAAAAAAACAACAATAAAACATAGCATTAAACATTCACTGTCAAACCACCACATACTGATACTGGCCCAAGTGGGTAAAAAAAAACCCTGAAAATTATGTACTGAAACATTAAATGCTGTGATCACCTGTATGCCTGCGTGGCTGCACAGGTAGAAGTCAAACTCAAAGGGATGAGTGATGCTGGTGTCCACTGTAGTCCCTGCAGGAATATTCCCACTCTTCCCAATCTGTGGAAATCAGGCAGGAAGGTCATGATGTGGCTGGGGGTGGGGGGTGTCACCTGTATTTCTTTGCAGACATTGTTATAATTTTCTTATGGTTTCTCAAGGGTTAATCATACATTTCCAAAGACAATACACCTTTAGTTATGACATTCACATCAAATACTTAGAATAACCACTGAGCTAATGTAATAATAGAGATCCAAACTGGCGCAGTGATAATTTTCCTCACTGTCTAAATCTGGCAGGTTTACTCTCCTCTTTTGTGGATGTAAATACAGACAAAACTAAACTGTAGGTCTGTTGACTTACTTTCTGATAATTACTGGGGTTTTATTTGTTTCTTTTTGTGATGTGTCTCACTGCACACATATATATACCAAGTGACTGCATTAAGCTCCTCACACTGACAGTATATATGAAGAAGACATCTGAAATGGGTGATTCCTCCCTCCCCCCCTCATAGATACATGAACCAGGCATGACTAGGAACCGTAACCACACCAAGAAATATCGGCTTTAAACTGTGAATGAGCTGAATAGTTGATTCTTTTATTCTGTTTTACTGTTGTAATATCATGTCATTTTCTTTCAGTGCAAAAATAAATTCCCTTTTGGAGTAATTTTATGGCCTATTTGATCTCTAAATAACTTATTCCGCTATACAGGTGAGAGGTTTAAGTCCCAAAATATCAAATTTCATTTAACCTTGCAATACTTTTGCACACATGGAAACTAATATTTGAACACTCATCGACTTTTTCCAGGTCTTTCATGAGAATGAGACCCAACTATAAAGCAAATACTGTCAGCTATGCTTCATGAAAACTTTTTTTAAAGTGCTTTTAGACCTCACCCTTTCAGACTTGTCAGCACAGAAGAGGCGCGTGTGGTGGCGTTTCTGCACCACAATGTAAGTGATGCCTGGCTGATAGTCCTTCTCCAGTTTGATGCATGCGTCTCTGATGGCCAGCAGCTCGTAGTGGAGAATCTGTGCAACAACATCCCATCATTTGTGCTCAAAATAATGAAGTAGTTCAAAAACACATCTTTTAGATAAGTCAAGTTCTATACCTGTGGCAACTGCCCCTCGGGAACCCCGTCTCTGTAGAAGATGATCCTGGTGGGTTTGAATCGGGTAGACTTGTAGAACTGAATTAACAGCTCACGCACCATGTAAGACAGATCTTCAATGATCTCCTGTCTGGGTCTCTGGACTCGCACCGTGGCACAGTATCTGCTGGGATGGGCATCCATACTGCCGACCACCTGGAGCACATGGAGGGGAGGGATTAAAGGTACGACTGTAATAACACTGATATTCAAGCTGATGATGAACTGTCATCGTTTTGAGACTAAAAATACTATTGTCCATCTCACATATTGTGCCTCACTGCACTTGCATGTAAAAAAAAAAGTGCCATAGATAAAAAAACCTATAGATATTCCAATTTATAATCATTTTATAAAACTTTGATATGTGATATTTTTCACTTTAATTATCAAAATATCATGGGTTTGCATACAATACATAAGTTTATATTTACTAAAACTTAAAGTAAATCTCAACCTTTTTCACTTCATACATTAAAATGTTAGAGATATTAACTGATTTCAAGGTAAATCACCTGAGGCCACAGCTGATTAATGTTGTAGAACGTATTTATTTATTTCAGTTTTATTGTAAATTGAATGCCCTTCTTTGCCACTGACCCCTGCAACAAAAAAAACATAGGAAACACTAACGCTTTTGCAAAAAGAACATGCAGTGCTCAGATTACTAAAGTCCTGTCATTTATTTGTACGTTAGCACCTCACGAAGGCTGACGGTGGAAAGTGTCACAGGTTCAACGTCAACCTTTTCTTATTTTTATTGCTTTCATTCCATTTCTGTTTGTTACCGTGTATATTTTCAGCAGCCTCATAAACTTGGATCAAAAAACAGCCACTTCCCTCTCCCATCCTCTGTTTTACTCCGTCATCTGCTGGAGTTGCTAGGCAACACCACAACCAACCGCAGCCGGCCTGAGGCCAAGGGCAGACGGGTGTTGACGTCATTTCCTTTATGAACGTGAGTCAATGATGAGCCATTTGTTTCCCTTTACCCCTCTCTAAGCCTTCGTTCTGCCTCGTTCACTTTGAAGCCGAGTCTAAACAAAAAAGTTCAAGTACAGATGTTCTCGACTAAATGAAAGGATCACAGTCCTCCTGTGCTGACTGCACTATGAGTGCTCATAGCAGCATTTCACTAACCTATAGTGTACGAGGAAATGCTGCTCCATTTTTGTTATGTTACTCTAATATCTCTCTCACACATATTCCTTACAATCAGAAAGCTCAAAGTTTATAATCTTGCACCTTTCAAATGTAAACATAAAAAAAGAATTCAGTCTGGTGAATACAGAAGGATGATGGGTTGGGGGGGGGGGTTACAAAGTGAGAAACGCGAATGTGATTAAATATATCTATTCTTGCTAATTTGGCTTAACAGCTTTTCAACGCTCTATGTAAACTGACGGGAAGGTGAAAATAACACAAAAAGCACAAATTAACGTAATTGATACTGTTACGTTTATGTACAAAACTAAAACAATGTATGTGTGTAAATATGGAGGAACATTTATAGGGAAAATTTGTATGTTGTGTTTATCCTTTTTGTTGAACCATTTCATATATTTATGCACCCAGTTTCCAAAACATATTGTATTAGAACAATGCCCATGGGCAGTACATTTGACATCCATGGTCTAAAGTTAAAGATATTTCATATCATAGAAAATTCATAGACATTCATAGACAATTTGGAGATGTGAGGGCTTAATGAAGACCACAGTGAGCTTCTCAGTTGGTCTCAGCACAAGTTAAACAGAACCACAGGTTGAAACACTTGTAGCGTAAAAACCTATGTAAGTTGATCAGAAAGGCTATTGTTGTCTTCATGCCTGAGGTATGATGAGGGCTGGACATATTAGTTAGTCTGTGAACAAAATTGCCCATATCAAATGTTTCCTGTCGTCTACAGACATTAAGCAGAGTAACAAAACCTTCAAGCAGTAAGTAAAAAAAACAAACAAACAGTGGAATTGTTCGGTCAATTAAATTTCAGAAATGTGTCCAGTCTAACAAAACAAAACACCATTTCTGATGAGAAGAAATATATTCACAAGTGAGCTGCATATGATGAGACAGATCTACAATGTGAAGCCACGACGCTTAGCCAACGATGTCACTGTTGCCTAGCAACAACAGCACTGCCTTTGTATTTGTACAACATTGTCGTGTCGTTTCCTGACATTGTTTAGAGGCCCTCGGTGAGTTTATTTGACTATAAATGCCTTGTTCCTCCTACCTTCACATCTGGACCTGCGATAGAGAAGCCAGGCGCGTATACGTTTGGATTTGGTTATTTTTACTTCCAGTGAACACCATTAATATTCATCAAGAGACTTGTAAAGTGAACTTTCTGGTTACTTAGAAAAGGTTAGACATCGAATAAGTCTTGGCACACAAAAAAAGGTGATTCCTGTGCTGTAGAGCTCACATTGAGACCATTTGAAAAGGTCAATTATTCCAGTTACCCTTCCAGCATTCACAAAGCCAAAAGCATCAGATCCCAGTGTGGGTTTAACCTGCACCCCCTTGCCCAACTCCACCTGTCTGACCAACAGCCTGGCTTTCTGTAACGGCCAGTGTGGTAGGAGCAGCATACTCCCTTTCCCTCAGATTGTGCTGTAAGTCGAGCAGTTTCATTTCGGCGTCATGTGGGACACTTACAGCAGTAATGGAGGGCTTCTTGCCGTCTCCAGCAGGAGGGTGTGTGACGTCGGCTCCAAGGAAGATAACCGGCTGCTGAAACACCGCTGACCTGAGAGGACCCACAGATGAGGAGATGCAAATTAGACTCGTTCACAAGTCCAGCATAGGGGTATTTTTGGATTATTTGTGTCAACACCACAGACTAAAGGACTGCGATGAGCCAACACCGTCCAGCAGGACATTATGGAGGTTCAATTACTGAGTTAAAACTCTGAAGTATGAGCTGCTTTATCAACAAACTAAAACCTTTACTTAAAAGCTGCAAGTGCCATTCACTATTACAAGCACAATGTCAAACACAATGTCAGTAACGACAAAAATACTGTGGTGCTAGTTTGTATTTGACTGTTACACCTCACCATCATCATCTACAAAATAACATATTATAATAAATAATCAATACAAAATCCTAAATCTCCTTTTAATGCTCAGTATCTTTGCCTTTTCCTATTATTCTTCCTGTTTTAACTCTAAAACACACAGTAAAACAAATCCACTGAAGAAGAGGAACAAACACTTCTATGGAAACTCCATCATCTTCTATGGCTATGATGCACCAATAAACTCATGGGGTTGAATTAATGAAAGTGAATGGACAAACTGGTATATGTGTTCAGCTATAGATATTGTTACTGAAAAATATCCATTTAAAAAAACTAATTAATTAACCCTTTCACTTTAATTTAAGCTTAAGACTTCTACAGCCACAGATTCCAAGCAGTCTGTTTCACTGAGATAATATCTAAGGGGTTGTTACTCCAAAAGCTGCCGGGGAATCGCACCGTTGATGAGGAACCAGGATATTGTTGATGCCTCCCAGCTTGACATTGATCTTGAGGCAGAGGTTGGAAAGGGTCTGAGGCGACGTCTTCACCACGTTCTTCACCTGAACACACTGCGTGGCCATGCCGAGGAGGGTGTCTCCCACACGCTTCACCTCCGCTACGATGCAAGGAAACACATAGACAGCTTTGTCTAATACTTGTGGATGATGCTGTGACTGTAGAGAATAACTATAGCCCACATGCTATTGTGACAAAGGCCATATGGTTGTGATGCCGCATATTCAGCCAAAGGTCAAGGTAAATATTTGTAGTAATTGATCTCATTGCATAAAAATTGAGCAAAATGCAATGATTAAAAACATCTGGAACCACTGAGTACATATAAACAAATCCAATTAACGTGTGTTCTTAATTGCCTTTATAATATTATTTTAAGACTGTAGATAGACTTCATGGACACCCTGTGTTATCTCCATGTGTTTAGTGTATTTGGTTAGATATGAAATGAGCTCTGTTGTGTGAGTTGTGTTACTATTACACCAGTAGATGGGAGCAAATAGCAAAAAACTGTTTGCACACAGGGAGACACTGTGTGCAAACAGTGGGAGATTTACCACATGTCAAATTTGTTTTTATCAGTGAGAATAATCATTGATAAAAACAAATATCTAACAAGTGTCGTGAAGGAATATTCAAAAGAACTTTGAAGAGAAGAGTTTTAGATGACCACGTTATCATGTCAAAGATGAGTCAATACAATATAAAAAGCTATTACATCATTCCAAAGAACAAAAGCTGTGCGCTAACCGTAGACGGGGGTTTTTCCAGGTAGGATGACAATAATGAGCTGCAGTCCAGAGTAGGTGTTCTTCAGGTGTCTGAACATGGGCTCCACACTGTCAGCTCCCTGGGCGTATTTACAGAAACATGGCTGGCCCTGAATCGGCATCCCAGCATCCTTAGAGATCTTACGCAGCTGGTCTGTGAAGTTCCTGGGAAAGGAAAAGTAGGACTGGTAACATTTTTGACTTGGTGAATTGAACATCTTAACCTGGTAGATAATATCAATGTTACAAATAAGTTTTATGACAGAAACAATCATTTGGAGTGAGGTGGTCATGAAACGGTAATAGGAACAAAAAAGAGCATCATGAAATGGTAATAGGAACAGAAAAGGGCAAAATAGATCTATATTGTCAAGGACAATGAAAATCTGTTAATCAGCAAACACTAGAAATGTAGAAAAGACAAAAAAAATTCAACAAAATAATGAGACATACTGGCGACCTACAAAAACTAGAGATAAAACATGAAATGTACAAATGCTAAAACATACAGAAAGCTGACTATACTACAGGTAAGAAATCTGTACATGTAATGATATATACACAAGTAACAATGAATACAAGGTCCCCGGCTGGATAGCTCAGTTGGTAAGGCACCAACTGATGCATAGGGGACCCAGGTTTGATTCAGGGTACCAGCATCCAGTGGGTTGGGTCTGGAATGGCATCAAACATAAAAAAAATTCCTGCCAAATCAAATATGAGAATTGGACTCGCTGTGGTGACCCCAGAAGGGAAAAAGCCAAAAGAAATCATCATCAATAATGAATACAAGGTAATGCTAAAAACAAGGTGCATGGGTGGGATTATTGCACCGCCCATGCACCTTGGATCAATAAGGATCAATAAAATTGTAATCTAATCTCTGAGTAAATGTCCTTACTTTCCCTGACAGTCAAGGATTGTACACATTTCTTCTGCATCGCAACAGAATTAAAAGTTGTTCTAATAATGTCCTACTCTTTGCCAAAAATGTTACAGTGTAAATTGTGTAATCCTCCTCAAACCCTTGATCCTCTTTGCAGCGCCAAATCTTCTCAACACTCACTTGAGCACTTCCTCCCTGCACTGTTTCTGGGGGGCAAAGCAGGCGATGGCCCACACTTTGATCTCGATGCCGTTATAAAACTGCTTCCCCCTCATGTCCCACACTCCCTGGTTGGGGGTAGCGATGGCACGATTCTGCAGAAGAGACGACAGGAGAGAAAGTTAAGCAAATTAGGTCGGTCATGTCTGTTTTATTTGGTATTTCAAGGCTTCTTCACATTACGAGCTTAGAAATTACTTTCTTCGTGGAATTAGTGTAACATGTCTTACCCGTCCTCCATATTGCAAGATTGGAGCCGGGAGCACCCTGCCCGTGACCTCAGCCATGTCATCTTTGACCTTGATTCCAAACTCCTGGATGTATGGGTCCAGGTTGAAGTTAGCGTTCTTCATCTGTGGAGAGTGACAAGACATCCATCATGTGAGTCAGAGGCTTAAAGACCTAAACATCCACCATTGACCTTAAAAATGTACTGATCTGAACTGTTTAATACCTGTTGATCCATTAATTCTATCAATACATGTCAATAATTTGCGTAAAATAGTTATTAATTTTTTCATTGTCATCAGATATGACCTATTTGGATGTACAGAGGCTCCATAGTTACCGTGGAAACACCATAATCTTCTACAACATTGATTCACCAGTAAAACCCATGGAGTTGAATCAATGAAAGTGGATGGACACACTGGGTTTATGTTCAGTTGATGAGAGATTTGTCTTTAAAAGTCAATTTTCCCCTCAGTTTCTGTTTCTTCTATATGATCAGTGAATTAAATATAGGAAAATACATTACTCACACTGAAAATATGCTAAATATATATAAGAAAGTGATAAATCACTGAAGAAAGGTTAGATATAGAGAAAAAATTAATTTGGGAACCAACATAAAAGTAGAATTGGGTCTACCATAGTTTTGTATTTTTTTTTCTCCACTGGTTACCAGCGATTGGGACTACTCACCAGTCTGCTGATCTCCTCCTGCCTGTCAGGTGCAGAGCGAGCTGTGGCTTTGATCATAGTGGAGGTCTGATTATCCGTCAGCTTCTTGATGCACCGTTGACCTGCTACAATGTTACACACCTAGAGGGAAACATAATCATTCAGTTCTTCAAAGTTGTATGCAGCCCACCATCAGCTGACATCTTTACACATGTGAGGGCATAGTTCTAGTGGCGTTTCCTCACCTCCAGGGGCAGGTAGGTGTGCTTCTGCTCCTGGCCCACCTGTAGACAGGGTAGGTGGGGGTATTTCAGTTGCAGGTTGTACTTCTGCTTGAAGTACTGGGCCACTGTACATTCTACTGTCTGCCCACTTTCGAGCTGGAGGGGAAACCTTTGAGAAAAGATTAGATTAGACATACCTTTATTAGTCCCACTTGGGGAAATTACAGAAAAAAGAAAAGACACAATTAAGTACGAGACACTATAATATATTTTTCATGACCATTCACAACATTTTATATCTAGATAGATGGATAGACAGACAGACTATATTTCAAGTATAAATAGGCAAAATAAATAACCAATTTACATCAGACATAGGTTAGTAGGACATACCAATATAGGAAAATAAATAAATCGAAATGTAAATATTTTATATCTGAAAATGAATGTTTTCCCCTTTTTGTTGTACTGATCATTTCTTTCCCTGCTTTTCTACTTTTTATTATGTTGGAATGGATCATACTGTCACACACAATCACTTCCCCTTAGGATCAATAAAGTCTGCTGATTATGACTGATTCAGAGGTCACAGCTGTACTCACGTCTGGTGACTGGCGGGACGTCGGGTGACATTGCATACGCGATACTTCCTCTTCATTTGGCCACAGTGGGTCACCTCCACCTTCAGGCCTGTCAGGAAACCAGTGGGGAGCACAAGAAAACACGCAGAAGTGAAAGGTTAAAAAAGTGAAGGTAACATCAGCTACATCCACATCATATATTACTATACCAAAACCACTTTATCCTTTGCAGGGTCGCAGGTGTCACTGGAGCCTATCCCAACTACTCATGGGCGAAGGCGGGGGGGGGACCCTGGACAAGTCGCCAGTTCATCGCAGGGTCATCATTCACATACATTCATACAGGGATGGGCAAGATGGGTGAAGTGTCTTGCCCAAGGACACAACGGCACATGATCAGGAGAGAGCTGGAATTGAACTGCCATGTTCGAGCCATGGCCCCCCAACAAACTAATATATAGATTTATATATAAAATAATTACTAATATATTACAAAAATCACAGCACAATTCAAGAGTGTTTACATTCATCTAACCAAGGCTGGAGTGGGCAATAAAGTTACCATGATAATGTAGAAAAATATAATAATACATGAACTTTAATTTTAGAGATATGTGTTATGGTTGTTCCTTTCAGGTACAATAAAAAAAAAATATATAC
>JAPTHA010000009.1:4752072-4764163 GCA_029814585.1 Gymnapogon annona
TAGTGTGGATGAACTGGACTGACCTGTACACAGTCCTGTCCTCAACCCTATAGAACACCTTTGGAATAAATTAGAGTGGAGACTGAGAGCCAGGACTTGTCCTCTGACATCAGAGTGTGACCAAACAAATGTGCTTCTGGAAGAATAGTCAAACTTCACAAAAAGACACTCCTAAACATTGTGCACAGCCTATGACAGAAGAGTTGAAGCCGTTATATCTGCAGAGGGTGGATCCACCTCATATTGAACTTATGGATTAGGAAGGGGATGTCAATTAAGTTCATATGCAAGTCAAGGCAGGTGAGCAAATACTTTTGGTAATATAGTGTACACCTCTGTGCTACAGTATATTTGTTTGACAAATCCCGACTAAGCCGACTTTCACTTTCTAAAAGATATTATACTATTTATAGTATGAGTTAACCACAGTCTTTGCTGGTGTCACTAACAGACACACACCTTCTTCATATTCATTTACTTTTAACAGTAGTTTACCTCATAGAGGCCAGGTGGCGCATGGCGACGTCCAAGGCTTGAACTGAGTCCAGAGGGACTTGCAACCGGCCGCTGACCAGAGTCTCCTGCAGCAGGCGCCATGACACCTTGGCCAGCCAACGGATAGACACCTTAAAGATTCGGTCCTTCCCCTCCCCGGGAATCGTCACCTCAAAGTCCACCTAGAGTATGAGAGGGCAGTTAAAGACCAAAGCTGGAGAAGAACAAGTACAAACACCAGTGTTGACATCAATGCTGATGATCATTATACAAATGGATCACTATCATCAAAAGCCTGGTATGGACAGGACTGTGTTTAATGTTATTTCACTGGGTAAATAAAGGACACATGCATGGATGAACAACTTGATAATGTATTACTGAACCAATTAAAGCTCATTATTTTATTTACCACTCACACACACAGCTGATTTAGTTTTTCTTGCTTTTAATTTTATGTTCATATAAACCTTCTAATAAAAAAATAAATATAACTAAATACAACAATTTGAGCATGGAGTTCAAGTTTAATCAACTTGCTGGACAAGTGTTCGTTTAACTGGGTTGTACGCCATTTATGAACAGTACATGACGACACACGTTCTTGTTTGTTATGGTCTCGTGAGAACTCTTTCATTTAAAGGTTTGTACAACCTAAGATTAAAGGGAGTTCCCTGATGTTCATTTTGTCTCCTAACTTAAACCTACTCACCATGTCTCGTTGTTACGTTCCAGTCCTGATTTTGCAGAATATGCTGAGATCGACACAACATCATGTTTTCATGTCACTCAGAACTCACTCCCTTACTGGAGGCATCACTAAATGACGCAGAAATTATGGAGTTTGATGATGTGATAGAAGTTTTGATATTGCTGATGTGAATTTGTGGAGGTCTAAGACCAAAAATCTTGAACATTTGACCAATTTCCTTTTTGCTGTCATTAAATAGGCCCAGCTCTAAATGACACACCCTGATGATTACAATTTTAAAACAACAACATGAAGACTAAGCATGATTCTAAACAGGCTATCTTTAGTAAAACTAGATTTCATACATGACTGGAGAAGCACATTGACATTCTTCAGAGTTTTTGCTGAGCAGTAAAAAGTCTCAGGGATAATCTCTATGTCACAACGTAGGCATTTTTCAAGATTTTCAGAGAGTAAAGCTCAAATTAATTAATTAATCAAATTAATTCATTATAATACCCAGCCTTATGATTCACAGTCTGTCTCTGGTATATATCACTATCAATTCATCACCCTGGTATAGTTACTACAAATATTCAGAACTGCTGTCTTCAAATAATTATTAGATCATAACAGAGTAACATCAGAGGTTCTACCTTAAGTTTACCTTATTATACAGTGCATTGCTAATTGTCACATATTTAAAGTGCATATTTTTTCATGTTTTTTTATTTTGTCTGTATTTTATTGTGTTGTTATTAGTGCAAGTGCACTGTCTCTGCAAGTGCACTGTCACTGGCAGAGACTACCTGCAATTTCATTGCACCTGTGTAATGACCATAAACCCTGTTCTATTCTATTGTATTTGGGGAGGGGGCAGCTGTGGCTCAGGAGGTAGAGGGGGTTGAACCCCGGTCTGTCCTGGTCATGTGCTGTTGAGTCCTTTGGTAAGATACTTGACCCACCTTGCCTCCAGTGCCTCGTGTTGGTGTATGAATGCGTGTAAATGTTTGGTGGTGGTTGGGGTGGGGGTCGTTTGGTACAGATTGTGCATCCATGCTTCCGTCAGTCTGCCCCAGGGTAACTGTGGGCAGACTGTGGGCAAAACGTAGTTTTCCACCACCACTATGAGAATGTGAGAGTGAATGAATAATGGATCATTTGATGTACGCGCCTCGAGTATGTGGTAATAGAAAGCGCTAGATAAATCTAAGCCATCATTCTATAAAGTTTCTGTAATGAATAGTAGGACCTGTTGACAGAGTCAAGACCTTCATCCACTCTTTACCATAGGGATGGTGCAGTGACTGTGATAATGAACTATATTGCACTTCACAGTTTATCACTTATCTCTTTAAGCATCCACACTCACTATTCCTGTCTACACGCAATGAAACAATATTATTTCTATTTAGGTCTTTCGCTGTTGGTGTAAGTTACTTAAGTCATTGCGTGTTTGGATTTGTACTTTGGGTTTTGACAGATGCTGCGAACTTCTTCTCAAAGAGGCCCAGGCAAGCTGATGTAGTATGACCCCCAATTGAAAAGTACATTAAAATCAGACAATATTGATCCCTGAGGGGAACTGAGCTGTATATAAAGGTGTGGTGTAACAGTGAAACACAAAGCCAGTGCCGTTGTGTACCTTCTCACTCCCGATAGGAAGTGCTAGCACCGTATAGATGTTCTTCTTTCCGTCATACACCGGCTTCCTGTCGCCAAAGAGCTGCGGTTTGAAGTGTTGCACCATGTATTCCACCACCTCCCTGCGAGACAACACGAGAGGGAAACAATGCATAGACGATATCGTGTTAATATGAGCACAAAAGGGACGAAGCTCTGCCAATTAAAACCAGTCGTCTGATCAGGATCCTTTGTGAGCGATGGTTGAGGGAATATCGATCAAACGGGCCCAGCTGTTGGATGCAATATAGCTCATGGTCACGGGGGGAGAGACCAGGACAAAAAAGAGCAAGGGATGTGGGCGTGGACCGGGGGGACACCTTTCAATGCGAGGTGCCTTGGCCTTCATATAAGGGTGGGGGATGAGGAGTGTTTCTGAAAAGGAGAGGTCAAGGGTCCCGACCTCTGCATGCCTTCTTGGGCTCTTTGTCACAAACCTTCGAAGCAAAAGCGACTGAAGCATAAAGACTGTGTCGATGTGGTAGAAACATAGTATTACTGCACCCGGTAGTCGTGTTGAGTTAGATACACAACGAGAATTTCTACACGTTGTTGTCGACGTCCCCCCTTTGCTAATCGAAGAACACTTGAGGTTTTGCTCAGGTGCTATGAGGTAAAGCTTATCTTTTTGCCTTTATGAAGTAAACAACATATTATTAATGTTGATGAAACATTCAATGTGGGCAAAAACAATAAAATTAAGATGAAAAATAAATGCATTAATAACAAAAATCCAATGTGTCAAAACCACAAATGTTCATTTCAGATCAACATGATTACTTGCATTGGCTCATAACAATGTACAAAGGTGCAGGAATAAGAGAATAATGCAGATTTGATACAGTGGGATGCATTCAGAGTTATTTGAGAGATGAATTTGTAATTGTATTAAATGAGGTCACCATATATATATTTATTGCCTTTAGACGTTTCTGCAAACAGATATGTGCAATATAAGGTCATTAATAGTTATAGATTGTTTCAACATTTCATGTTCATATGTATATAATATTTCTATAGTTAAGAAAAAGATACCAGGACTTGGTTTCATAGAGAAAAAAGGTGACAAAAAAGGTGAAAAAAAGAAATCTAATAAATATATTCATGAAAAAAACAAAAGTGATTTGTGTATGTATTTAGTAACATTCAAACCAATCTAAAGTTTTTCCTTATCCTAACCAAAGTACTTCTACTGACTAAACCCAAAAAAGTTTATTGGAATGCATTCTCCACTAAGTCCAAAACCACTTCCTGCCTTTGAAGAAAAAAAAGGATAGAGTCCTTCATCCTCTCAGCATATTTTGGCATTGATTTTCAGAAACATTTCATCGTGGCTACCGTTTGAACTTCTGTGGGAAACAGTCAAACTCAAAGCTTTCTAGATTGCAGGGATGGACATATCATGATTATGACACATGACAACAACACACATGCAAGCACTGTGGGGTGACACTATCCATCTCTTGTGTTTCCTTTACCATCTAATCTCGTCTTGACATCTACTCACTTTGAAAGACATTTTAAAAATACTGCTTATATACGGATAACATCCCAAAATGTATTGAAGAAATGTCTATCCATATTGATATTAGATTCAGCTTTCAGGTAAAGCTGCAGGTTCCAATCGATCCATTGGATGATTTTCTGAAATGCAAAAATTACAACTAAGGTATTTGCAAAAATTAAAGTTCAGGTTCCACATACAGACTGAAGGAAATATTATCATAATAACCTATAAATACAACTTCAAATATTTCTCTGTGGAAAAGTAAATATTTTCATGTCATTTTTTCTGTACTTATGCTAAAACAAAGTATAATTTCATAAAAACATACATAATCTCAACAAACAAAGAACCTGAAACGTCTGAGATTCACACTGTTTTAAAGGACAATTTGTAGACATAAACATTTTCATTATATGAGCAAAGCTTGGAGTTGACATTATTGATATGAAATTGTGTTATTACTGCACTGACCCCGCCCACTTCACACCAAATGTAGCTGAATTTGGCCCCTGAACTCAAATGGGTTTGATGCCCCCGTTATATACAGATCAATGAACATTATAATATTAAAATCAGTCAATATGTAAAGAGATATAATGGGTATGTCTGAGCCTTAGAGACATAATATACTGATGGAATATGATATGAACAAGCTATACAATTTCAATACTATGACCATATTATGCAGGTGGGTGACAGACGTATGGAGTGTGTGCAATGAATATGGAAAGGGAATGGGAAAAGATGGACCACCTTTCATTTTGCATGTTTTACACCCTATACTTCTCTGATCAATGTTGCTGAACCTAAAATATCACCACCACACACACACTGGACCTTTAAATTGCAGCCTTTTATGATTATATAATTGCACAGGCTGACAATGCGATTGCAATTCAATTAACTGTGCAGCTCCAGACCAAATGGCAGAGTGTCCTCAGTTTGTACTCATTCTCAAGCTTAAATCATTAGTGAGTTTTATCTAAGCTGCAGTCATTAGTGGGTCACAATGAGACAGAGTTATAGAGCCGGGTTTAAGCCAACAATTAAAGTTCACTAACGGAGTGCACTGTATATAAAATACACCTTCCCCTGACACCCGAGACCACTGTGCTCATCAATCCTATGCCGCAGACGTGTGTGTATTAGCATCTGTCTGAAGGTGAAAGCAGGACAAGCTCGAACTGAAATTTAGAATGACATCCACACCTTCACTTCTACTGAATAAAATGTCGCAAAATGTTACATGGTACGTCTCTGTGGCGACTCACAGGGAGACGAGCCGCTATGTTTTATTTTAAGGAAATGACTGAAGGAGCCGTGACAAAACTCATTATGACAGACAGCTCGTCCTTCTGAATTTAGTCATTTAGGTTTATGCAGTATTTGCTACATTCCAATTTGTAGCAGATGAAGATTTTACTTTATAGGTCGGGGAAAATATTAATTCTGTACCTCACTACCAGACATACACAGCAACACTGTTTACAATAAACACATCATCTTCCGGAGAATAAATCTCTTACATTTAAGGAGTGAACTTGTATGATCCAGTGGCAAGTGAACTGTACGATTACCGTTATTTCCATCCTTTGGTTTATTTTTTTCAAAATGTGTTTAGAATATAAGGCGGGTTGTTTCCATTCTTCCTCCCTGCATTGGACTTGACACAGCATCATGAAAAATATTCGAGGCGAACAGGTCACTTCAGTCGGATTCACTTTTGACTCCGCCATCTGTCTAGTGTGGTCACTTGGGCGCTGCTGCTGCACAACACCAGGCCTCCCACTGACGCCTGATGAAGAATATCATTGGAAACACCAAAATGCAGAGATGCAGATACTGTCCTTGCGTTGCACTAAATATTAAAGGTCATCTTAAAAATGTAGAATAGTGCAAGTGCTACCACAATGTAAGTATGTACATTATATTTAAATCTACATCTAAGATTATAGAAATACTTGTAAAAAATATTGCAGTGTTTTCTTTCTTCTCTTCATATCTTACATTTCATGAGTGGACATTTTCTGTTCTGTTTTCACTGCATTTTACTTTCTGTACTTGCTGCTGTCAGCTGTGTTCACTACCATACTCTGCATTCCAGGCCTCTGCATTATGTAGGAAGCCAAAACATTTAGTACGTCTCCATACATTACACGTCAAATGCAGTGATATATGAGGATCTGTTACTGCATTGATCTGCCTGCATTATGCAGTATGCGAGGCCGCATGCTGTTCAGGCTACTCCTACCCACAATCCTCAGTATCGGAAGACTGATTAATTACTTCAACCGATTGACTGGCACCAGTAGGACGTTTCACAACAGTTAGCAACAACAGCTGCCCATGATAAATATCAGGCATTAAACAGGTGTTCTGACCAAAGCTAAAAGAAAAAAAAAAAAGAAAGAAAGAAACCGATTTATTCACTGACACCATCTTTGAATCAGATGTTCAGTTCAACAGTTCTTCTTTAAAGTGAAATATTAGGGTCTAGGATGGGGATTATCAGACAATAAATCATTAGCTTTTCTTTAAGCTCCTTATGGTTGCATTCAAAATTGCATTTTTTTTACTTAACGTTTCATGTTGTCTGTGACAGATGTATTAGTAAAAGGCTACAAGTTTAAGGTGCAATGTTAGCCATGAAATAGAACGTCCTTGTTTTCATCATGTATGTAACCGTGCAGACTTTATAGCACATAGCACGTACTACAAGTAAAAATAACGAGTGTGCGCTTTGGAATGCAGCCGTGTGCACACTAATAAGATACACTGTGTATCGTGCAACAGCATTTCTTTTATGTGGGTCCTGATGTGGTGCACAGCTGTCGCCATCAGGACATTTAAGATTTCAAGAATGTTTAGACTTAGACTTCCTTTATTGTCTTTACGTGCATGTAATGAAATTATGGTGGGTACTCAGCTGTACTCAGATAACAATATAAAACACACCACAAAATATGTACATCTAAGAAAAACACTAAGAAAAAACAATATCGAAATATGTAATGTGTACTAATATGTCATTAATATGTGCAGGAGCAGGAGAGAGGAGCTTAGCTTGAAGCCACTAACAGTGAATGAAGGAGAAGTATCTTTGGGTGTAATTGCAATTATAACTAATGTGTAATATTAATATTAATATGTACAATATGTAGTATGTACTAAGAAAAAACAATACTTTAAGTAAAGTGACACCATAGTTACAGTTCAAATGCAATTTGTGTGCATCGTGATGTGCGAATGACTATCAAATGTGCACATTTTAGTTGACCGGTAACAGTCTTGAAATTAACCTTGATTATTTTTAGGTGTCTTTCTTTATTCTGGTTATTCCAAGGTTCGTCGAAAGAGCACTGATGCTTCAACAGCATAAAATGATGCAAACACTGTGAGAGAAAACTCACATTTCTATTTCTTTTTGGAGATCAAATTCAAGCACTTTTACGGGTCATTTTACAAATTTACCTTATCACTGAGGTAAAATATACATCTACAGTAATATGCTCATTATCCTTTTTTCACCGTTTAATCACAATGATGTGCATTGCATTACAGTATAAACATCTAAAATGATGTTTCATAATACCCAAAATTATACAAATTAAAGGAGAACAAAGTTTTTATCCAAATGTAAGGAGGTCACCTGAATGACACTGACTGGAGCCCATTATCCCTATTATACAAAATACAGTAACTGTGATAAGGTAATTATGTAATGGTTGGAACAGAGTCACATTTGGTGACTCTTGGCTTTCAGTAAAACATGAAGCTTGGTGGTAAATTCACATGACGGTGAATAGTGATTGAAATACATGTACTGAACAATATTGTCATGTTGGAATGATCACTGTGAACACAT
Source organism: Gymnapogon annona (assembly GCA_029814585.1). Classification (NCBI taxonomy): domain Eukaryota; kingdom Metazoa; phylum Chordata; class Actinopteri; order Kurtiformes; family Apogonidae; genus Gymnapogon; species Gymnapogon annona. Next base: position 4,760,314 of record JAPTHA010000009.1, read on the forward strand.
GCAGAACCTCAACGCAGACAAACCGAGCCCCCACCCTGGGATCTGAAAGTCAACCCATCAACAAACAGAAAGTCACATAAAAAAATCTCTGTTGTATATTTTATGCAGCAGTAGTTAGTTCTGCCTCACAAAAGAGTGACAACACTGTGATTATGTCGTATCTGGACTGTCATTATCCATTTTTTGAAGCCATACACAATTTAGCTGCTTGGTGGCTTCTAAAAAGACATAAGCGTGTACTGAAGTTAATAACTAGTTTGAACAAATCTCAATCACTGATTTGTCAGATTACTATGGAACCTCACATAAGGTACAGTAAATACAGTAAAATAGGACCAATGTCAATCAATAAAGAGTTGAATGTGTGCTGTTGTCAGGTTGTGTCTCTATGTTCTAGTCCTGTGGTGTTGATGCAGATCAGTCTACCAATAGAAGTGGGTGGTACTTTCACAGGAGGAAAACTCAACTCATTAAACCAAAGTCCATTTATGATTTCTATCAGTGATTGATAAGAACTGTATTGATATCTGTAACCATTTACATGTCATCAACCATCAAAATATGGGGCATTATAAGTAAAAGTGAATGTTTTATCATTTCAAAATGCAGAAATCTAAATATCTCATAAAAAACTCAAAACTTTGCACATTTTAAAAACTAGAACCATATGACAGCTCACATAAAAGAGGACATGTTTGGGGGGGGTAGAGGGGGGGCTCTGTGCTCTGTTACCTGTTGACTCGTCGGGGGCACTTGTCAGGCTTGATGTCCACTTCGTAGTGGTAGACGTCCATCTTTGGGATCTCCACCTCAAAGTAGTTGGCCAGTAGTTTGATGGGCTTGCCCACAGTGCCCATGCCTGGCCGGCGGGGGGCATGGAACACCTGCTGCAGGGGTGGGGGGAAGACCCCCATGGGCACTGGAAACACAAGAAACAGGAAGCCATCAGCACAGGTCAGTGGAGGAGGATGGGCAGAGAGAGAGAGAGATAAGAGAGGATAGAGACAGAGATAACAGAAACGGAGCCAAAGCATGGAAACGTTAAAGGCGGAGGGGAAGGAGGTGGCATAGAGGTGGAGAAACACAGGCGTCACTGGTGAAAGGAAGCGCAGGCAGTGTCCCAGGTGCACGGCAGACTGAGAGACAGGAACAGGAAGATAGGGACGACGGGGAAGGAGAGAAACAATGACTGGGAAACAGCAAAGTGTGCACTGGAGTCCAAGCAGAGGAGACAGAGGTAGAGTGAGTTGAAGGACAGAGATAAAAGGCCAAAGGGTGACACACACGCACAAACTAAGACAAGCCTGACTCATGACTTCACAAAGGCTCAACAGTTACACGGCAGACTATAGTGAAACTCCTGGATCTAAGTGTTGTTCATTCTTCACATATTATTAATCTTCTTTTATGTTTTTAAATAACAGCAACAAAGCTTAGTGTTTTGGGGGCTGGGTGACTGTGTTTGTAGTGTTTTTTTAATTCATACTTTGTCTTTCGTTGATGTAACCAGAAAACAATTCATTAACATCATTCAGTCAAAACATTTTTTTGCCATGGTGCTGGACTCTACCATTTTATAAATAACAATTCTTGAAATTAAATGTAACTTACCCTTACTCTTCTAATAGCTTTAAGTAAAACTTTACATGCATAAAATGACTTTTTGCCATGATTCAGGAAGGATGGTGAAAATGCATTTTCTTTATTTATGGCACATTTTAGTTTTTTTGTGGTGCTGATTGTAGTTTTCATTCAGTCTTAGTTTTGATAACTACCCTTTTACGGTGTTGTCTTGTCTAATCTCAGCGGTAATAGTCCTCCATTTGGAAAGACAAGGGTCCCATTAGTGAAACTGATTAGTTGGATTAGATTATCAGTATGGCACTGCCGTGGTTTAAAGAACGAGTTTGAGCCAGTCAGGATGTTTGCTGCAGAGGGAGGAGAGAGCCGGGGGGGGGGGGGTCTCAGACTGGGTGCTCGGTGTGAGGTTAGCTGTGACTCCTGCTTGAGAGGGGCCCATGCCTTAACCTCTGGGTCCCCAGAGAGCAGCCCTCCTCCACCACAACAAAGACCCCAGCTGCCCCGCTCCTCTGTCTCACAGCCGCACACACAAACACACGGGTGTACGACAGAGGGAGTGCCCTCACTACGGAGAACACACACACAAACACAGGGGGGCCCCCCTCGACATTCCCAGCCTCACCATGGAGACACCACGGCAACACAGTATTGTCATGGATATCAGGGGACCGGTGTGAGCAGGGGCTGTTGGAGGAGATGGGAGGAGGCAGGGTGCCACTGTGGTCATGCAGAAGAGACCTTGGCCTTTTGGGTCCCACACTGAACATGTTCCCACTTTCGGCCAAGGCGCCTGTGGATCCCAAACTGGAAAAGCCCTGCCTTAAATAGATGCTGCACAAACCCTTGGGTCAAGCATGCTATTCAATCATATGTACACCAAATCTCAAATACCAAACTGACAGGAAGATTAGCTGTGATATACAGAAAATCTCCCTGTTACACGACGTCTGGGTGTGTATCTCTAACGTGTAGAATCACACTCCAATACAATGCATCTGACAAACACGATAAACACAGACTGTAAGCATGTGTTCACCAAACATACTCTATGTGCAAGAGAGTGTGTGTGTTGGATGTGCTTAAATATGTGTCTAGACTGCGTGGTGATCATTGCACACTCACGCGCAGCAATGACACACACCTAACCGACGTGCCAGTGAAGGCAGATGGTGAGAAGCGGAGCCAGGGCTCACACATATCCCAAGACAATAGCGGTCTTTCCTGGGTGGGAAGACTTAAAGCAGAGCTTTGGTGGTACATCGCAACATGAAGACACAGTACTGTCTTTGGAATGACGTAACAAACAAGAACTCAAACTCACATGGGAGTGACTTTAGCTTGTGAGTGAAATAGAACTACATTTGTCATACTGTGTCCTCTATATCTGTTTTCAGTACTTAGAATTATCAACTTAAATATGAATTGATTTCATGTAATAAGGTTATAGATGTTGTGTTTCAATGTTAGCACAAACATTAAAAATTGATATGAAATGTCCATATTGCATCCTAAATTAGAAATCACTGCAGATGTTTCCTGGGCGCCCCCTTCACCGAGTGCTCACAGGAGGCCAAGTACATCAGTGAGGGGAACAGCTAATTATGCACCAATTGTTTTGGCCAAACTAGTTCCGCTCTTTAAATAATTGGCTGTTGACCGTCAGCTAAAGCGATAATCAGCTCAAAGCAAAACTACCAGCTCAAAGAACACTATCTTGGAAACTATTCCTTTGAATCATCACTCTTAAAACATGAATGCAGACTTATAGATGGGGGGGCCCCAGGGCCAGGGGCCCTTCCCCCATCCTTAAAAAACAGAGAGACTCTCTTCAGCTGAATTCAAATTCAGAATCTGGAGTGACCATAAAACATTATAAGGCTCTTTTTTTTTTTTTTACAAATACCAAAAGCAACAAGATGTTGTTAAGGGTCACTGAGTTCAGAACACTACCTGTGTACAAGAAACACCGCATTCAACACATACACCTGTTAAAGACTGATTCAAGGCTGAATTACGATAGCGAGGGTTCATGATTTTCCACAATAAGTGGACTTCAGACCTGAACGTGAAGTCAAGCTCTAACCTAGTCTGTCTGATGCACACCTCTGTGTCATCAAATTCTGCCAAACATAGCGCAATCTGTGATGTTCTGTGTTCATTTTTACTTGCATGTGAACACTATGCATGAGGTATAAAACACCAGGTGTGCATTTATACTTCATTCACGGTTTCCACTTGACAGTCATAAACCCATGTGTGTGTGTGTGTG
>JAPTHA010000009.1:4764263-4774429 GCA_029814585.1 Gymnapogon annona
TAAAACACCAGGTGTGCATTTATACTTCATTCACGGTTTCCACTTGACAGTCATAAACCCATGTGTGTGTGTGTGTGTGTGTGCGTGTGTGTGTGTCAACTCCAACTGCAGATGTGCAGACGACACAATTGAACATTACTGTTGATTCCCCACAAAAATCAGCAATCCATCTGTCTCCTAAAGATGTTCAGGGTGTCCTCGTGTGCCTAACGTGTGCACGTTTCGACAGCGGTGTGTTTATTAACGGAGCACCGGGGACAGGCTGGTGTAAGCTGTCAGAGCGCCGGGGCTGTGCGGGCTCACACAGCTGCTGCTGCCGCTGCCTCAAGGCGGGCTTCACCTCCGTCCCTCCTCACAGAGGTTCCCACGACCTCCCTACCCCTAAGCACGGCTCGGGATATTGTTAGCGTTCCAAAAGGCTTGTCTTCAGTTATAAATCTGGCTAAATTATGTCATTCGATACAAAGTGTTCTGGTCCAGAGCCCCGTTCCTCTGCCCCTCTCTCTCTCTCCCTCCTCTTTAAACGCACCGATGCAGCACACCGGGTTGTCACCGAGCCTCCTCCTCCTGCATCCCCCTGACGATACAGTTACTGCCCCGCTTTTTTTAGCTGCAATCTCCGACTGCAGCCATAACGCCGACATCCACACTGATAGCATGTTAAATCACAGAAATACAAAAATAATACACCTTACCAGCGCCAGACGGTCCCGGCTCCATCCCATTCACTTAGCCGCGCGGGTACAAGCTAGCTAGTCCGGGGGGGGGGGGGTGCTGTGGCCAAACCGCCGGCCCCTTCAGGCTGGAAGCGTCTCAGACTTCCAGCCCCCTCCTCTCGGCGTGTAGTCTTTTCCCTTCTCGGTGTACCCCCGCCCCCTACCCCTACCCGAACCCCCCAGACCCGCAGAGGAGTTGAGGCTAACGGCGATAGCAGCCCGTTTTTGCTTGTCTGCCCGTTGACCCTGGAGCGACTCAACGGCAGAGCTGCAGGACGATAAAGCCGGAGTCTTATTCCGCCTCTTCCTTGTGTCGTCGGCCGCAGTCAGAGCAGCTCCGGCGCGGGGCTTTCGCCGATTGTCCGCGGCGTCGGGGATTTCTTGACGGTCTGTTGTGCTCCTGCTCACCGTTCAAGCAGGATTCTCCAGCGGAACAAAAAGGCCAGCCCCTCACCCCCCAAAAAATCTGAAACTTCTTCTTTACCATTAAAAAAAGTGCAAAGGAACTGGTAATGAACTTAGAGTCACAACCTAGCGGTCATATCGGGTACTGCACCACACATATGCAAATAGAAGACAAGTGTGAGTTCACTGGCACTGCTCCTGATGCATTCAGAATGGAAACAACACTACACAATGATGCGTCCAAGGCCTCACTTTGGCGGTTTAAAGTAACTAAATGTAAGATAGTTAACATTTGAAAAGTAAAGATAATCACCATTGTCAATGTCTTACTACGATAAATGTTTTTGATTCGGGTCAGAATCAGAACACTTTATTAATCCCGAGATTGTTTTAAAATTGTTTTCTTAAAGGTGCTCCATGTCAGAATAAACATATAAAAATGAAGGAGGAAAGTAAAACATCAATATTTACAAAAAACAATATATGTATACCATATAGCATTTAACACTGTATAGAATACGATTATTGCCAATATTGATATATACTCTCACACACATACACTATATATACATATACAGACACACACACACATATATACATGTATACATATGTATGTATACATATTATACATGTATAATATGTAATATAATATTCTGTATGTATACATATTATGTATACTGTACATATATTCATACATATGTACACACGTATATATACATACACATATATATATATAAAGAATGTATAAAGAAGTTAGTGCAATCTGGACTATATACACGATGCACAGGAAATGGTATATTATACTTGCATTATTGTGTATTTTCTGTATATTATACTTGCATTATTGTGTATTTTCTATTTTCGTGTTGCACATGTCTAATACTGATCTTATTTGCCAAATCGACTGTGTGTGTCTGTGTAATGACAAATAAAGGAAGTCTAAGTCTAATTTATACTACCTGAAATATGGTAGATTAATACTGGATGAGGAACATGAGTTAACCGAAGATGTTGATGTTAGTGTTTGATGAACACAGCTGTACGTATTTGGGTTCTGTTCTATTTCTCTAAGGTCCGACCTGTTTGTTTGAAACTCTCTATATGTTAGTCTTGTAAATCTAGGGTACAGTAGGGTAGGACAATATAAGCTTGCCTTCTTGCTCCATTTCAAACATGATTATGTTGTTGAGGAGCCACACTAAGGTAGTGTCATATTGTGTAGTTTTTGTTTTCGTGATGATGGTTCATTCATTCATTCATTCATTCATCTTCGAAACCGCTGCATCCTTTGCAGGGTCGCGGGGGTCACTGGACAAGTCACCAGTTCATCGCAGGGTTTCCTTCAATATTCAACAGTGTTTGGTGTAAATTTCTCCTTACATTTTGTTCCTTTATACTGTATCCATACTTAATTAAAATGAAATATATCTTAATCATTATTAAAGCCAAGACCATGGAAGACCCAGTAACCATATGTTCAGACCTTCAGACCACTGACATCTTGCACCTCCAGAATGAAGGGCAGTTCTTATCCATGAGATATCAATGAGCCGAACACAATAAAATATCCCTGATTATGAACTTTATTATTTCTAATGTATAATACAGGGAAATCTGTGCAATTGTTATTATGCTGTTTTTATGATTTATTTACATATGTATTGACAATGATTATCTGAAGAATGCACTGGAATATCTGCACCAAATTTATACTGATGATGGTGCTATAGCCTATTGAGAATATTGAGGCATGTATTTGTATATATGAATGAATATATGAATATACATTTTTGTGATGTGTCGACCAGTAGGGGACACTACAATAAGGGCCAATAACCCTGAAATGGCTTACCCAATAACAGAAAACCAATGGAGCCACATTGCCATGGTGTCAAATGTCAAACAGGCAGGACAGTTGAGAGGTTATTTGAGTAAAAAAAGTAAAGGAATGAATTAGGAACTCAGAGGTAATTTATTTACAGTATTATTAATATTTATACCACATCTAGATCCCACGGTTCCCCGAACATTAACCTGTGAGTGGGTTATCCAGCCCTGGTTAACATACAACAACAAAATAGCCACTGTACATTCTAGCTCAGTGATCTTAGTGTGCAGCATGTTTAGTATTTATTACTTGTTTCTTTTTACTCAGTGATAGCCAAATAAATTTTATTGCATGTGTATTTGTAATTCTGCTATGAAATTCAAACTATTAATTAATGAATTCAATGACATGATACATTTTTTTTCAAACTGGGAGAGATGCAGCAGGGGCATTACGGGAAATGAAGGTTTTTATACAGTAAAATGTAACAAGCTCTTATTGTAAAACTGAATAAATGCTTGAGGTCATTAAGCATCAAAAATGTATGTTTTTTTCTTTTAATTTTCCAGTGTGAAAGCAGAATTAAAAGTTGGAAAAACATTTCACAACAAAATTAATTATTTAAACGAATGAAGCTTTTATTCATTCATTCATCTTCCAAACCCGCTGCATCCTTTGCAGGGTCGCGGGGGTCACTGGAGCCTATCCCAGAACTGGCCCTCCTGCCTTTGCCCTTGAGTATTAAGATTTTATTTGATTTTTGAAATCACAGGGCAATTGGAATGGAGTGTCTTTATTGTCATTGTCTAGGACAGATCAACAAAATTTAAAACAACTGGATAATCTATGGGCAGATTCATCACATCCCTGGAGCTGTGGTCTTGGTTGTGTTTTTGTTTCTCTGGAACTGAGACAGGACTGAGCAAACATGTGGATCAGAGCAAGGTGAGACCAGGATCTTCAAGACCAAGATCAATGTCACCAAGTACAATACTACCTGTGAGAACCACATGCCTCTAAAAAAGGAAACATGTCTGTTACAAAGCTTTCTTCCAATGCATTTTCCAGCAAATCCAAGCAGTGTCTTGTAAAGAGCTCATTTGGAGTTAACTTATGAAAGAGGAGAAACTTTTCAACCCATAAAATAATCTAAAATAAACATATTTAGCTGTACAAAAGGTACCTTTACATTATGTACATTTAGATATGGATAGAAATGAAAATGAAAGTATGGACACTGGAATAAATGATAAACAACAGAACTGGACAGACTACTTAAGGCGGTGATTTCTTTCAGATTTTTCCCTTCTGGGGTCGCCACAGCGAATCCACTTCACAAATTTGATTTGGAAGGAGTTTTTACATTGGATGCCCTTCCTGGCACAACCCATTGGATGCTCATGCCAGGAATCAAACCCAGGTCCCCTATGCACCAGACCGATGCCTTAACTGAGCTATCCAGCTGGGACAGACTACTGAAGGTAAAAAGGGTAAATGGATTGCATTTATATAGCACTTTTTTCTACACATTTATGGCACTCAAAGCCTCACATTCTCCCATACTCCAGTGGGTGCAACTTAGGGTTCAGTGTCTTGCTCAGGGACACTTTGACATGTGGAGAGTTGGATTCATTAGATTCGAACCACCAACCCTTCTGACATTGGATGACCCGCTGTACCAAGTGAGGCACAGCCGTCCAAGATAAAAGACAAATACCAACGTCTCTGTGGAAAATGACAGATCATCATCTTCATTTCTGAGGAATAGGAGAAGTGTTACCAGTTTTGATAGATCTGAAATGAAAACATCTAAGTTATCATGGCACTCATTTTAAAATGTAAAATGAATCACCTCATTTTCAACATACTGATTAAAGTACAGGATGGAATTGTTAGTTTACAAAATGAAAACCGAGTAATTGGTATTGGTGTCATTCTCTGTGGGACGTTCAGGGACCGTTGCAATTCGGTCCTCCGAAGATGGCGGCGCTATGGTAAAGTTTCACAAAAGCACCTTCGTTATTACCCTTCAAACTCTATGGGTAGAACTTGTTTTGAGTGTGGGCTGTTGCATGAGTAACGTTCCACTTTTTAAACGTAATGGTCACATGTAACACGATTTGTTAGTTTTTCAATACAATACAATATATTCGCGCAAAAGAAACAATTCCAGCCTGAACATGAAGTATACATCCAGCCGATCCACATGACTGTTAAATCTGCGTCATTCTAACCGGAAGTAATCACGGCGCGGCAACGTCACTTCACTTTAATGCGGAAGTGGACGTCATCGTAAAAACTGTCAGTTGGAAGTGGTTGAGAGGTCCGTAAATGCGCTGAAATTAGATTAGATCTAATGAATAGAGCGGCTTATGGATGCATAGCGCGGATGAACGAGGCGTTTGTCGTTCATAGTAGCTCATTATCGACGCGTTTTGTAAATACATTGGTGCTTCCCGGACCTCGTATCACTTAATTCATTGCATGCCTCAGAGCCAAACTGGCAGTTAAGGAGAAATCCATCTGAGACTGCATGTAAAAAAACACAACACCGAGATGACGCGTTAGTACAACCGTCCGTGTATCTTAAGCAGTGATTGAGGTACTTCTCTTTTTCATTGTGGTTTGAGTCGTCAGACCGCCACGATTACATTTTATCAGCTGTTTTCAGGCAGGATCAGGCTAAAAAAATGTCGTGGATACGGGAAGGTGAATTAAACTTCTTTCAGAAGCTAACGGCCAGTGTTCTGAAGGTAAGTCTATACCTGTGTCTATTTATATGTACATAGCTAGCACTAGATGTATTTGTATGTGCACAGAGCTACCGGTGTAGCACTGCAAGAAATTCTCATCGCCATTCAATCTCTAATGTTTGCGTTTTAAATTAATAAGCCTCTGAGTCGATGTAAAATTAGGAGAAAATACTGGATAAATGTATGGCAATCTAAATTGATTCCTATCTGTGGTATAGTCCTAATGAGCTACCTATTAAGTTACTTATTAAATTGGATAATTGTCCAACTCTTCATCAGTGAATGGATTTCACGTAGATATTACAGATGAGTTGATCCAAACTTTATTTCCAAAGTCAAAACTTATACTTTGGTCATTGGGCACATTTAGTATGTGATTTCAAAAAAACTATCAAATACAAATAAGAAGCCGCTAGGAAACATTAGTGCTTGACAGAGTTTCTGGAATGACACTAAAAGATTATTTCAGGCATTTGGTTCTTTTCCAGATGAGTACTTGTTTCTGAATCATATGACTCTGAGTTTTTCAGTTTCGTATTCTGCCAGTGTGTTTTTGTGATGGTTGTTCAGTGGAAAACAATGCCATCAAACTGTTTTGTGTACACTTTGGAAACGTGTAATGAGAAAGGGTAATGGCAGAGAGGAAAAACGGTCCTAAACAGGGTATTATTTCACAAAATAAAGACAGCAATAGTAACAGAGGTGAAATGTCTTTAATAGGTAACATGTGGGTCCACTTATTAAGTGAATTAATTGGGCCAATGATTTCACTGGTGTCAATAACAGTTTCATCTGAGATTCTGAGAACATATCAGTTCTCATCAGTACTTTTGCACTGGTTCTCCCAGGAGGGACCCATACCAAAGCATGTGGCGTTCATTATGGATGGAAACCGTCGCTTTGCACAGAAGAACAATCTACAACGTGAGGAAGGACACATGCAGGGCTTTAACAAGCTAGCAGAGGTGAGGCTTGTGTTTAGTATCCTCAAACCCATTTGACCAGGGAACATACTCAGACTTTCCTAAAAATATGTACTCCTTTCCTCCCCTTAGACACTCCGCTGGTGCAAACATCTGAACATACAAGAGGTAACGGTGTACGCTTTCAGCATTGAGAACTTCAAGCGCACTAAAGATGAAGTGGATGGGTTGATGGAGCTGGCGAGACAGAAATTTACCAGACTCTTGGATGAAATGTGAGTATCAGACTGAGAATAATGGCCTTCTATTGTGCAAGGTGGGAAAAGTCACATTTTATACATCATGTGATTCACAACTCCAAATCCTCTGCTCAGACACTGCTGTCTGTATGTGCAGTCAACATGGTTCAGCTTCTGTTCTGTGATTCTGAGAAAAAAATTAAGTAAAATCTTTTGTTTAAAAAAAAAAAGATCCCACACTCTGCTCTTGCTTAACATTGCATTTTATTGGTCATACTAGGCCTGTACAGGCTCTTGTTTTTTATGAGTTAAATAAACCTTCCAATATGCTTGCGTCACAAAGTAATGTGTGTGCAAATATAAAATAGTTTTACAGACACAGTACCGTGAGGACACAAACACCTGCACAGATAAAGAGTTTACCTCAGTATATTGTCGTGGCTTCACCTTCTGCTTTAAGAAGCATCGTAACAGTCTGTTAGTCTTCCAGATGCCATACTAGTGTTTACTACAGACCTGGGGTCTATAATGGGAGTATGTCACCTGTAATTGTGATTTTAAAAAATAAACTTGGGAGGAGAATGTGCACACATCCATCAAGAAAAATCTTGAAAAGTTAGGGAGTTTTATGCCAACCTTCACCAAAATAGATATTTCCCAAAATATAGTATAGTTTTCAATATACTGTTCATTCACCTGCTTTGTCATCGCAGGGGTGCTGGAGCCTATTCAGGCTACCTCTGATGTAGATGTTTACAGAAGTTATCTTAAAAATGTGAATAAGCCAAACAAGCTGAAATTCTTTAAAAAAAAAAAAGAAAATTCTTAAGAAACATAAGTGGAATGTTAAGAATATTCTGCCTCCGTTTGTCATTTACACATGTGCATTAAAATGTACAGTTCACAGTGGATCTACAAATACATCAACAGGCAGAACATTGTTAGGATTACACGTATCTCTCAAGATATTTCATGTTGCACATATTTGTTCAGGTTATTCATATTATTGGTGAAAGTGTAATTTGTACATGTTAAAAATGTCCTATGATTTTACTTATTGGCATTAAAACAAAGAGAACAAGTTGGAGTTATTGTATCTAGGTTATTATGGTAGTATTTTACTCGTCCTGGGATGTGCATCAACTGTGCATCCTTGGGCAAGACCCTTCACGCTATTGCCAAAAACTGTAGCCGCAATATCTCATTGTGCCGGTCCCAAGCCCGGATCAATACAGAGGGTTGTGTAAGGAAGGGCATCCCACGCAAAAACTCCTGCCAAATCAAATATGCGAATTGCATTCGCTGTGGCAACCCTGTAAGGGAAAAGCCAAAAGAACATTTTTTTTTACTGGCCTGGCCCATTTGCCATTTGGTCTGTGTGTGCAACCTAAATTGAAATAATACTGACACCATTCACCCTTAAAATCTTCAGTGTAATGTTTACTTTTCACAAATTCATCCCATGGGTCAGATTGAACCCCGTGGCGGCCAGTTTAAAACACTGAATCTCACCTTCAGGCCCACTTTACTGAGGTCCAGACTGTACACTTACTGACACCTGTAGGCAGATGTGAACTACTGCAGCTGTGGAGATGCTCATATGATGCCAGGGCGAGGCAGGTGATGGGATTCAGGAAAGTCTGGTTTACTAACCTTAAATATACTAAGTATTCAACCAAGTCAATAGGCCAACAAAAGAGGTGGCGTCAATGTGGAAGTCAAATAACACAATGTCATTAATATGTTTGCAATGATACAACGTAATTCTGTCCATATATTACCAAGTCTGCTCACTTTTCTTTGCCTTAGGATCAATAACTGATATCTTATATTTATCTAATATCTTAAGTGCTATTGATAACTCCAGCATTTGGAACACAAATGAAAATCATGATGTAATTTTAGAAGAATTTCCAGAAAAAAAATTGGTTTCCATTCAAACTAACTTTGGAATGAAATGCCATACATACCTAGAATACTAGAACGACACAGCAGCTACATGTAAACACCTTTGTGTGTTTGCAGGGCAGATGTTGATTTCCAGCTTTCTGACATAAATGCACCGGTATTCTTGCTCTACCTGTTCCCCTTCGAGCATTTCTTGTTTTTCCATAGACCTCTCCTCTCTCTCTTCCCCAGGGACAAGCTTGAGACCCATGGAGTGTGTATTCGAGTGCTGGGCGACTTGAACATGCTGCCACTCGACCTTCAGCAGCTGATTTCAGAATCTGTTGTCAGAACCAGGAATCACAATAAGTAAATGTTTCAGTCATTTGTGCTTCTGTCAGTAGTATGTACCTATTGACGTGTCAAGGATTTAACCCTCAAACTCCTACACAGTTGCCAGTGACCAAAAGCATCTATTGATTTAAAGGTTTAATAACATTTTGCATCAATTCATATAAATAATTGGTCAAAAATACAGTTATTAATCTTTTCATGGTCATCAGATATGACCCATTTGGATGTTCAGGGGCTACGTAGTTGCCATGGAAACTGGCATATTCTGCAACATTGATTCACGAGTAAAACACATGGAAATAAATCAATGACAGTATTTGCAGACACTTTTTTTTACATTCAATTCATTGTATTTTTGCCAGTCAATTTTCCTTCAACTTACTTTGATCTAAAACCTTCTAAGTTACTCTGACCTTTTATGAGTATCTACACGATCAGTATAATAAATGTAGGACAATATACTGTATGGTTTTCACTGATAAACTGAAACCTTGCTTTAAGAAAGGTAAGCTTAGAGAAAAATTATTTTTAGAAGCTGTCACAAATATAGTTGTAGGTCTTATTAAATTGAATTGAATTGAATTGAATAAGCCTTTATTAGTCCCCAGAGGGGAGAGTTCAAAAACAACAGGTGTAAGGGTTAAGTATGTTATTCCTTTCTAAATTTGAATATCTAAGGAGTAAATCTCATGTCATTCATGTACAGTTTTGATGCACTTTTAGAAATAATATTAACAGCTTTTTTACATTGTAAAACTGCCGGTGAGAGGGAAATAATGCCCAGGTGTTAAAATGTCAATCTAAAGAGCTGAAACAGATGACCAAATTTAAATCACATCATCACATCATGACTTAAAAGATGTTAATGGGATGAAAAATGTGATGGTTGTGTAAAGGGATTTGTCCTGTAATATGCAGGTACTTTATTTTATTTGGTCTAACAAAGAACCAGTGTATGAGGTACTACATAAGCCAATGTTGTTGTTTTTTAAGTGTGGCTTCTGCAATGCCTTTATCATCAATGACTCATCAGATGACTTAGGGGTGTCAAACTCGTGCCA
>JAPTHA010000009.1:4805611-4817458 GCA_029814585.1 Gymnapogon annona
GTTTCCTGGTGAACGTTTACAGGGCTGTGTGTGTGTGTACGTGCGTGCGTGCGTGCGTGCGTGTGTGTGTGTGTGTGTGTGTGTGTGTGAGTTAGTGCATCAGAGTTACAGGAGCCAGTCTACCAAGGCCTGGCTGACAATAGACCTCTAGCTCTGGAAAAGAGACCCTCTGAAATATGCATGAGGAAATCCACACCTGTCTCCAGGTAACCGAGGCAGGGATTCTGAACCGTGACGCTGCTATTCCGTGTGTGCGTGCGCGCGCGTGTGTGTATCTGTTCGTGTGCACAAACAGCACAGCTTCCCTTGCTTTTTACCTGTTCAGACACTGTGTAAAGGGGGGACGACAGCAGCTGTCAAGACAGACCTAATCTGGACTATGAAACACTGAACGCCTCTTCGTTTTCTGTTGCGTAGCTCAGAAACTCACCGGCGCATGGAAACAGCTCAAAGTCGGCCCAACTGAAGTGGACGTGAAGACTCGCAGGTGGAAGGTGGACCACGGATCCAGAAAGAGGTCTTCCCGGGTCTTGCCGAGAGTGCTGAGCGTCTCTAAATGTCAGTATGAATCCCATGTGGAAAGTGTATAAGAGCAAAGTGCTGAAGACCCTGAACCCTGAGTATGAGGAGGACACGGCAGAGGAGGTACGCAGTTTTCTCTTGCGATACTTTCAAATAGGGACGTTTCTGCTGAAGTTAAGTAGTTTTTCGGGTCATTTTTTATTCAGGCCTGAGCTCAGGTTGTTTTATGTTATTTAACTCGAAGGCAGAAGCACAGCCTGCATTCAGTTCCTCTTGTGTGTTTATGTGCTCTAAGTATTTACCACATAATCTATGTCAAAGAGCCAGTGTTGTAGAAGCAGAGACAGGCCTCAGGAAAACTTTTAGAAGGTCCTCTTGTATGTTCCAACAAAGACGATCACAGATTCTATTTCCAGCCAAGGGAATCTCATTAAAAATCCTGATTATTGGATTGGCCAATACTTCTTTTTTGCCAGAGGCTCATCTCACCCCTCATCTGTCTGGAAAACCCTGACAGTGGATCTGGTCTGGTTCTGGTCTTGACTCCTTGTTTCAAAAAACCTGATTTCAGAATGGTTCTTTGAAAGCTGAGTTTACAACCTGTATAAAGCACAGACATTATTGCACTGACCCAGATGTCAGGACCGACCCAGAGAAACATGATCCTGCACAGGGAGCAGATTAATTGGCATTCCACTGACTGACTGACAGACAGGGCAAAGGGACAGACACACACGCACACACACACGCACGCACACACGCACGCACGCACGCACGCACGCACACACACACAGATACAGACAGACAGACAGACATGCAGGGTCTGCTGATACCAGCTCCAAACTGCAGTCTCTCGCCGTCCCATTACCTCAGACAACAGGGAATACTCTCCCCGCTGTTTGTGCTAGGAAACATTGAGATCCATTTAGATTAACCTGCAACGTTGTCATCGCTGCTATTTGTACAAACCTGGAAACATGACTAACGGCTTAAACAAAGACACAGAACTCAGATAACAATGGAATGAAACGATTCAGGTGAAAAGGGATGTTGTTTTTCCATAGTCACCTGTAACCCCCCCCCCATTATCTACTGTCTATATCTGTAACACAGTCACCCTGCAAAGATGAACATTATATTATATAAATATACACCAGATGGACACATAGAACAATGAAGTTTAAAGTCTTGAATTGATCTGATTTAGAGGAAATATCATTATAATCACAAGACGTATACAGTATGTGCATTTATTTAAATGCCTGAGTTATTATTGACTTATTTAAGAGACTAAGATCAATATGCACCATGTAGAATATGTGATTTATACAGTGAATAAATGGTTAGTGATGAAGAATATAAGCTGTTGTGTTTCAACACAGATCTCCACTACGATCAATTTTTTCCACGTTTTGGAACTTCTTTGACCAATTACTGATTCTGTTCTTGATAGAGACTGGGATTAACACACAGATACAGTGACTGTGGCACATCCGGCAACACTGATTATTCCATCAAATCACATGTTGTCACTGATTTGTTCAGGTCACCGAGGTGGAGAATGATGTGAGTCCAATTCAGGAGGATGAGGGTCCCACTGGCGTCTCCCAGTTGGCCAGGAAAGTATGTGATCGAGGCTGCAAGTTCAGATCATGCATGTCACAAGTAGTACCCATGTGACCTTTGACCCCCATTTGTCCAGATGCAGGGAGCTGGAACCAAAAGTTGGAACAAACTGTCGTCTCTGTTCAACAAAGAGGATGAACACCAGCTTCTGGAGGAGACCGAGAGCCCCCCCATCGCTGATCAGTGAGTTCATACGTGTTTTCCTCTACTGATAAAGTAGAACACACCAGGACCCTCTGTAGACCACACTCTTTCTAAAATATTTTATTTTGATTTTTTTATGAGTCAATATTATAGTTACTTTCATACGCCGCAAGACAACACTCCCCACTGACACTGACAGGGTCAAAGTCCGCATAACAAAACAAAACTATAAATAACTGAGCCTGATTTGCAGAGAAACATGTTGACCTCTGACCTCCTAAGTCCTACAGATTCTGCTGGGGTATATAGAGCTGAACCAATGTGGTGCGATGTCAAATTTCCCATGTAGTTTAAGAATGCTTGCCATATCTTATAAAACATCCTACTTCCTTCTTAGATCCAGTAGGTTATTTTCTCCAGCTTCACACAACTGTTGACTTCTTCAACCTCATCCTGATTGGAAGGGGGCGGTGTCTAATTTCCATTTTTTAGCAATACATTTCTCAGCGATTGTCAACATAATTCCCGTTTCTTACACACATGCACAGTTTGGGTTTAGTCAGATTCACTAGTAGACAGACTTCAGGGTCCAGTGGAAATGTGACTCCATGGATATTCACACAGACCCCCCCGTCCAAAACCCTGCATTTTAGAACACTGCGAGGTAGAATGAAGGAATGTTCCTTCCTCTGTACCACATCTAGAGCACAAAGGTGTAGACCACTCTCTAAACCAGACTCTCTGAACTCTTAGTCCACTTGCAGTGAAGCCAGAGGAGCCTCCACGACCCACCAGGCGCTCGGGATTCTGGGATAGTTTTGCGGCTAACTGGGCGGCCAAGAAGCAGGCCGAAGCAGCGGCAGCTGCGGCCAATGACGTGGCAGCTGCCGGGCAGAGCCAGGAGGGGGTGACGGTGGCATGCGAAGAGGAGAGGCAGGATGGGCAGATCACAGAGGGAGCAGAGAGCGAAGAAGGAGGAGGAGGAGGAGGAAGGAGCAGCAACAATAGCTTCTCAAAGTATGTCTCCCTGGGAGGAGGAGGAGGTGGAGGAGGAGGCAGCCATGACGCATCCTTCAAATGGAACTTTGTCACCAGTAAGCTGGCAGAGCTGAAGACCAAGACCGTGACCAAAACCAACTAGATGTCTGTTGAGTGAGGAACTGGTTGGTTGAATGTATGGGAGGAGGGAGCTGAGGAGGTGTTTGATGCATCCGTACACCTGTACCTGTACTGAGCGGCTGTCATAGACGTCCCTTATCAGAGGTAGCACTGCATCCACACAGGGGTTTTCATGTCACAGGGTGCCACTGGCAGGACCCTCCTGTCATATATCAGGGACGTGAACTACATTGTATTAGTTCATGAGTGTGACGACGGCCATCCTCTGCATAGCTGGTCATTTAACACCTGTGTGGATGTGCACAGCTTTTACTGCATTAACCCATACACACCCAGAAATACTTTAGTAGTGATTTTCTCCCTATTTCAAGCATTCATTTATCACCATTTATTGTAATATTACCATCTGAAGTTGGTTTTTTTTTAGTAAAAATCGGGTATTTCACTATTTCTAATTCACTGATGATCATAAACCTCAATTTAAGTTGGGGGGTTATTATATCACAAACAGAGAAAAGTGAAGAAAGAGTGACTTTATCAGCAAAGATATATCATTAATGATCATAAACCCAGTGTCCATCCACTGTCGTTGTTTCAACTCCATAGGTTTTACTATTGAATCAATGTTTTAGAAGATGACATTGTTTCCATGGTAACTACGGAGCCTCTGAACGTCCAAATGGGTCATATCTGATGACCATGAAATGATGAATAACTTTATTTTACACCAATTATTTACATGTATTGAGAGAATTAATGCATCATCCTAACCATATTAAACCGTTCATATCAGTAGATGGTGTTGGTTGATAGTGGATGTTTGGGTCTTTATGGGTTAATGTTTCTATATGAGTGAAACGGATCAAAGGGACTTCTATAACTACTGTCATTTAAAGGGTTACGGGTCACTGTGATTTTTCGCAATGCATTGGAAGTGAAGTGGGCGACCATCCCATATCTGCCCACAGAGCTGTACCATCTATAACAGGGAACCAGTGTAACCAGTACAAGCTTGGAAAAGGTGAGTACTGCACAAATACAATATTGTACAGATCAAACTGAGACTATAGGCTACTCTTATCAGATTGATCTTTTTTTTTTTTTTTTTCTTATCAAAGTGCTTCTTGAAACCATGAAAAGGACATTACACACCTGGCTGCAAACGTATTCTAACCTACAGATGAACAGAAAGTGGATTAAGAGATTAAAGGTAGCGATAGCAGGATTAGTTAAAGATTATTTCACAGCTCGGATTTCTGTTACGCCACTGACGTAACTGTTACAACAGCTGCTTTGACCAAACGTGTCCTCTTGAAACGTGAAATGTCCTGCACAAATTTCAGTGTGAATGTGTGTTGGTGAGGTGAGTGTCAGGTGCAGTCATGTGACGTCTCGGATTGTGAGACTGAAACAAAGTGCAATGTGGGAATTTGAGACCTTCCTATTATTTCCATGGACAGGAGACGTGGCATTACATGTTTATTTTCTCTCATTTTGCTGATTTGGATTTGTGGAATGGTTGTGTTGTTTCCGTTTTCCTGAATGCTATAAATAAAGTTTATTTCATTACAGGACGTTAATGTGTCACTGCATCTTAACCTTCAGCAGAAAACACACACACTGAAACAAATGGATTAAATGTTTTTTCAAGATTTGCGCCATTATTAATCGTCTGCTGCTTTTACTTTTTCACACTCTAATTGTTCAGTTAGAGCAGGGGTCAGGAACCTGTGGGTCTTGATGTCTGCATCTGGCTCACAGATACATTGAAAAGGTCAACAAGAAGGAAGTAGTTAATTTTTCTTTCATGAACTCAAAGAAAAAGAAATACAGATGTATAAAGGTATTGTGCTGTGCACTAATGGTGCTCTGTGTATTTGATTTATTGTTGGTCAATATTTAAAATGATTTAATTTGTTCACTCAGTGCTGTTCACTTAATCATGTAGGTTTTTTTGTCGTACCCGTTTAATGTTTGTTTGTGTCCCTTATGAGTGTGTGTGTATTCTTTTTGTCTATTTCTTTTTGTCTGTTGTCTCTGATCCTGTCATTGTGTGTGTGTGTGTGTTTTGTCTGTTGTCTCTGATCCTGTCATTGTGTCCTGTGGATGACGCCTGGTAGTGTATGAACGGAACTGTAATATAGTCGAATGAAAAAACTAAATTAAAAATAATGTAAACAAAGGATAAATTCAGAGACTTATTAAAAATTCACTAATTTAATTTATTTTGTGACAGTGTTAAAGAAAATATGATATGGCTCTCTCAGAGATATATTTTAAAATATGTGACTTTGATGGCTCTCTCAGCCAAAAAGGTTCCCGACCCCTGAGTTAGAGCTAGGGTTTCAAACACATGGCCTGTGGGCCAAAACTGGTCCACCAAAGCTTTCAATCTGGCCCACACGATGATTTTGTATGAACATAGGTTTAGTTCAGGTTCCACTCACAGATCGATGTCATCTCAGGTACAATATAATAGTGACTTAATGACATCATGCCTTGAAATGTTTTTGGTCTTTTTTTAATTAACTCAATTAGTTTTTTTTTATTTATTTCATTTTTGAGTGAATTTTACATCAATCAATCAATAAATACTTTATTTATCCACGTAGGGAAATTTCTGTGTCCAGCAGCTCACATGAATAAACAAGACTTATAAAAACATATAAACATATAGGAACAAGTAACAATAACATAAAACCAAAGGGAGGCAAAGAGGAATTGTACAGTCTGATGGCAGTGGGGATGAATGATCGCCTAAAGCAAGGGTGTCAAACATGTGGCCCGGGGGCCAAATGTGGCCCGCCGAAAGGCTCCAACCCGCCCTGTGAGAAGTGCAAAAATTACACTTAAGATATTCCTAAAGCTTTTAATTCAGGTTTGATATACAACACCAGCAAAAATATTATTATAAAAACCTATAAATACTCATAACTCAAATACTTTGTCTTTGTAGATGCATTATATATATGTAGATATATTGTATATATTTTTGAAAATATTTTCATGTATTTTTCCAGTATTTACACTACAACAAATTAGCATTTCACAAAAAACAAAAATATCCTGAACAATTAGGAACCACCTGAAATGTCTGAAGAAAAATGAATGTAATTTTATGAATATTCTGTCTGCTGTTGCCTGTATTGTGTGTTTGTAGATCCACTGTGATCTGCAAGAATGTTGTTCCTGTTATCCATATTGTTTTAAAGGACAGTTTGAAGATATTAACATATTTTCTTTGTAAGGAACATTCAGAGTTCAAATTATTTCTATATAACTCTATTATTATTTTACTGGCCCACTTCAGGCACAATTGGGCTGAATTTGGCCCCTGAACTAAAATGAGTTTGACAGCCCTGGCCGAAACACTCTGTCCTGCAGCACAACGATAGCAGACAGTTGCTACCGCTGCTCTTTTGTTCAGACAGAGTCTGCATTTAATTTACTTATAATCTATTGAGAAATAAATAATTTATACATCATTTTGTTGCCCTCTTTTTTTTTAAAATGAATTGTGGCCATGTATACTGTTTTAGAATAAAATGAACATAAACATGTTCATGTCCATCCTTTGAGTGACAGGAGATACAGTGTGTCATCTGCACCAGCAGGGGGCGCCCAACACCTGTTTATCGGCCTCTGGATTTTTTCGTCTGCAGTTTTCCTTTTCTGTGACGTCACACAACATCATGCCGTCTCCTTGATCATAGTCTGAGCAAAAAAAAAAAAAGATCATAGTCTGAGCAGACCTGGACTCGCATTCCTTCTCATTAATACCTACAGTTTCCACTTTGGTCCACGTGTTCCTCATCCTCTTTTATTTCCTGTTTTCATATAGCATACACCCTTTTCCTCTCTTATTGTGCATGTTTCCTCAGATAAAATACTGCTTCCGGTTAATTTTAAGGTCATTTGTTGACATTTCCATCTCATCTGATGATGCATCACATTAAAGATAAAGAAAACATGAGCAAATGACCCCACTGCTGGGTTCAGTCGTTTTTTTTTTTTTTCCTTCTTTCTTATACTTTGTCAGATTTCAGGCTCTTATCGTGGGTCTGCTCAAACAGGGCTGTCGAACACAATTCAGTTCAGGGGTCACATATTACCCAGTATGACCTCAAGTGAATAATAATAATGCTAACTAATAATAACAATACCTGCTACGGCCCTCAGGTGTTGTCTCCTCATGTTCTCCACCTTGTTTTGTCTGGAACCGTCTCTACCGTTGAGATGATGAAATGGGTTGTAAAAACCAACAGGAAAGGTGATATTTGACTTTCAACATCAAACACACATATTTCATACAGAAAAACCCTGCGAGGCTGACAGACATGTCTGGTGGCGCTCAGGTATGACAGGGCTGTGGTGGGCGTCGCAGCAGACGGCGTGACTCATACACTCAGCAGAGGTTCCATCTGGAAGCTGATCTGAGATGGGACTACACATACACACACACACACACAGACACACAGAGTCAGACAGACAGACAGACAGACAGTCTGGGCTGCTCTACCTGGATATGGAAGTGGAAGACACTAACGCTTTTTCATTACATTGTGTTCCTTTGACTCAGTGGATTTAAAATTGAATTCATATTAAGCTGACTTCAGGGTAATGTTTGTGTCCAAAACAATGAGCAAAAGTACATAAAATTATTTGTACGTCACACAAATTATGAACAATGTGAAATGTCTTATGAGAAGTTAATCTCACCAAATATAATGCCTGTTATTAAATGTTTCATGTTATAGATCTGTATATGATCTGTATGTTATAATGTACATGATGAATGGCAAACCTCACCATACCTTTACTAAAATTGTATGTATTTTTCTTAAGAAATGTCATGTTGTTTATGTTATTTATATTTTTCAGTTCACTTTACAGGTGCAATGTAATTGTACTTGTTTTACTGCTATTCTGTCTCTGGTCTGGCCCACTTGAGGCTGTATTGGGTCACCCTAACCCTGCTGTAGTAGATATGTACTGAGCCACAGAGACTGGCATTAACTCACTGAGATACTTCTATCAGCTAAAAGCAGTAGATCCCCCAAACAAACACACAGAAGGCAATCTCTACGGTTTGCACTGCGCCTGCAGAGATAAGAGGGAGGGGACTAGATTTTCCATGCAGGTTGAACTCTTCTTGGGTTAGTGTGACCTAGCTCTTGCAACTCGTCACCCTGTTAATCCTCAAGTGATCGCATGCAATTCCAACGACAAACTGTCAAGATGCAAACATCTCATTTCTTCTAAATGTTTCCAATGTTTAAAACATTGTTTGCCTGTCTAGTTTCCTGGCCTTTGTCACGTTGCTCTTTGGTGGAAATGGAGAGATTGATAAATCGAAATTGACAGGAAATTCAACGAACACAAAGTTTGTTTCAAGGTTTTGGTTGAAGGTTTTTCTGTGGACATACAAACACATAGAGTCTGACCTGAAGCTGTCTTCTCCAGGAATCAAACCCTGGTGGTGGAATGCAGTGTCTTTACCCGTAGATCGTCTTCAGCACCGATGGAAACTCAGACCAGCTCAACATCCAACATCCAGCTCAACATCCAACAACAACATCAACATCCACATCCACATCAACATCAACATCAACATCCAGCTCAGACAAAGACACTCTAACAGGAAACTAACCCGTGACATATGATTACATTGATAGACATTCATCATTACTATCACCAACATTATAGACATACCATTTTATTAAGTATTTCAACATATTATACCATGACCACAGTTTTACACAGACTATATGAACAAATTTATCAACATACTATATTTTGATCACATTTAATATACTATCATAATTGTTTCCAAAGACTGAGGTTAAACAAAATCCATGAACATTATATGGACCTAGCATATTGTATATATACTGTATATCATAGATAAAACCAGTCTCACTGTGAGACTTGAAATAAATATATATATAGGTGGCAACGTTTTGTGGATGGCACTAGGGATAGATAGATACACCTGTTAGATTTCAGGATTGTTACTTAAAAGGAGAAAACATTGGTTGCATATGTGAAAAATTCTCCTGTCTCTACCTGTCCAGTGGTGTAGTGTGTTGAAGAGATACCACAGGAACCACAGGTTGAAGACCCCTCCCACATCTGATTTTTAATTGGCGAATCGATTCACAACAGATCAACAAACAAAAATATTTCCGTCAGTAGAAAGAATCAGACCGATGGTCTTATTTTGAGTTGGTCTAGTTTTAAGAATGTTAATGGCAAGAATGTCAGACAAATTTAGAGAATTCTTAAAAAGACAAAAATGCCCACCCCATTGGCATTTTTTTTTTTTTTGCTTGAGGTACAGTTCTATCACAATCATGAAAAGCGTCACTAACAATGAGCGGATTGGATGAGTTACTCAGCTGTGGTTCAGTTGGAGGGCCGGTCATCCAATGACTGAACAGTCAGCTGTTCAAATCTTGGCTCTGACTGGCCACATGCCGAAGTGTCCTTGAGCAAGGCACTTAACCCTAAATTGCTCCCAGTGGTGCCTGGCATGGTGTAGCAGCCGCCCACTGGTGTGTGATTGGGTAGATGTGACTCAGTGTATAGCGCTTTGAGTACCATAACATGTAGAAAAGTGCTATATAAGTGCAGTCCATTTACTATTTACTGTTTCTGTTTCGGTGGCAGGAACTTCTTGAAGAAACAGGCACAGTAGAGTTCATGAAGTTTGCTTACTTCCCCAACTATAGGCCTGTCCAAGGAGAAGTGAAGAAGTCTGCTAAGTTCATACTGTAATCTCGCAAGCAGGACACAGAAAAACAAGATATATTAAATGCCAGCAGATTCATGACGATGACGCATTTTCTCATAACACAGTGTAGATGGTTTATGTTGCCGGCGGATGTTTGGGCCTTTAAGGATTAAAAACATCAGTCTTCTTCACTTGTGAATTGCTGTTCTATTAAGTGGCTCGATGCTGCAGAGCCTCACTGACTGGATTTACAGAGTTTTTAAGTCCATCCTCCTCCTCCTCCTCCTCCTCTCAACAGTGTTATCAGAGCTCCTCTCCGGACACTTTCATCCCTATAATCTACAAAGTCAATCTCATCTGTGGTTATTTAGGAACCCCCCCATGTCAGAAAACAAACCTGTTCCCTACTCCTCCCCTCCCATCTATTTCCCAGCAGTGGGCTAATCACCCAGTTAAGCCACCTCCCCCCGCCCCATGGCCAGAAGCACAAATCCACACAGGCGACGACATGCTAAACCACAATCCCCACCCATCATCTATCTCCATCTCCCCTGAAATCCGATCACCATCTCCACATGCAGGTCCGTCTCTGTCCACTGTAAATGGAGGTTTTTTTCGTTGTTGCCATTAACACCTATCTGGCCCCAGAACTGCAGACCTACAATTTCAGTCAATAAGTGTTTTACTTCATTTGAATTTATATTTGTTGGGTGTTTTGTTTCTAAGAAGAAGAATATCAAGTAAAATGTGAATAAAATAAAAATAAATGAAAAAAATAATGAAATAGGAATGAGAATAAAAAAATAATATAAATATAATAATAGAAAATAAGCTTTATGTACAGTGTAGCATAATTCGATTTTATGTCCTGTAAAGTACACACCACAATTCTAAAAACAGCTGACAATAAAACTATAAGTTCAGATGGAAATGGTTATCTGTTTTACAGATCTCCAACAGTAATGACTCAACAACTAGATCAATACATGTGATATTATTGTATTGTGTTTGCGGCGATGCTAATCAATTCCTTTGCTTTCAACACAGTCCCACTGTGGATCAGGTTTCTGTTTCTACAGCTGTTTGGGGTTGTTGTTCTTTGCTCGTGCTCCCGACCTGTAGCTATAAACTCTAAGCCGAAACACACACACACACACACACACACACACACACACACACACACACACACACACACACACACACACACACACACACATAGAAACACATCGTGGGAACCAACAGCCTACCAGAATGTACCGGTGAAAGTGGTTTCTTTTGTGTTATTTATTTTAAAACACTAAAGTTAGTTTCTAAATTGTAATTCATTCAGTTGGTTGACGTGGGTTTTTGGTCTGGCCGAGGATAATTATAAAGCCTCTGAATACGATGTGTCAGGGTTAGATTTTTATCATCATAGAGGGGTTTATGTGTGTGATTTTCTACTCTTTGTCTGGAATAATCTCTTCAGTCACAAAAACTTCTTAGAAGAAACATGAGTGTGTTTCTAACCTTCGTCCTCTCCAGATAACTGTGGTCATTCCAGCCACTGTCACCATAATACATCTTTCCTCCTCCACTAACCTGAAACACATTCAGGAAAGGCTCGATCGAGTACAAAAGAAATTAATTTCATTTCATTTCATTTATTTATCTCGAACATACAAACAAAAAATAGCAAAGACAAATTAAAGATATATATACAT